>OZ012741.1:646359585-646418201 GCA_963859935.3 Lathyrus sativus
GATGCTTGAGATTGAACGATGGTGGGAGGGAAGAGATACTGTAGCGGCTAGGGTTTCTTGGAAAAATGATGATGAACAGTGGGTCTGGAGAGGGAGGTTTTGCAGTTTGATGAAGATGGAAGTGGTGATGAACAGGAGCCGCCACTCCTAGGGTTAGGGTTTGGAGGTTGTCTAGGGTTGTTGGTCTCCAAGGAGGGAGACAGTGAATAGTGACTTTATACCCAGAATGGATGACACGTGGCATGGACTAATGGCTGATTAATGGATGGAAATGGTTGATTAATGATTAATTGAAGAAAAAGCTGATAATGATTATTAATAATTAAGAAAAATGTTGATTAATAACAAGACCAAATTAAATCTTAATAGCAATTAAAATCCTAACTAAACTAATAATAATATAATCTTAAGTAAATAATCTACTCTAACTTTATTCTAAATATTCTAAAATAAATATACAAAAAAGCTAATAACTATAAAAAAAAAAGTATATTTCAAAACAAATAATATTTCTATTTTCTAAATAAAAACAACTATTTTCTATTAACAAACTATTAAAAAAAACCAACTAAAAAGGAAAATTCTATTCAAATCCAATAAAAATTCTAATAACCTAAATTCTATCCTAAAAATTAATATATATTTTTAAATAATTAAATAAGACAAAAATAGCCATAAAAATGCAAAATGCCATGGAAAAATGGGCGAGCACGGAAATGCGTCAAATTATCAACACGGATTGAATTATCGAGAGGAGAGCGACCTTCGCTCGATTTCGACACTGAACTTATCGTTTGAATTATTTTGAATCGCCTAAAACGCGAGCAAAGCGGCTAAAATCCTGATAAATTCAATCCGACCGATAACACGGGCAAAACGCAACCTAAATGATATGCAGATGAAAACAAAGCAAAAGCCAGTCAAAGTCAAAAAACCGGTGGGCAAATTTTAGGGTGCAACAGCTGCCCCTATTCAATCGACTTGGAACTGAATGGGTGAAAAGCAACCGCTTTCATACATTCGAGGTAGAAGGTGATTGAATATAAAAGAACCCGGAAATTTGCAGTCTGATCAGGATAGTAAACAATTGGAACCCAGTCGTACATCGTCGGAAAGAACACCGTATCCAAAGATCACATCGTCTAATGATAGACGGGAAGCAAACCAAAATCACATCGTCTACTGGTAGACAGGAAGAATAATATCCGAAATTACACCGTCTAATGGTAGACAGGAAGAACAATATCTCCGACATCACATCATCTAATGATAGACAGAAAGAAAACCATCTCCGAAATCACATCGTCTAATGATAAACAGAAAGAAAACCATATCCAAATCTCGCATCGTCTAATGATAGACGGAGAGAAACATCATATCCAAAACAACTCACATCGTCTAATGATAGACGGAGAGAAACATCATATCTAAATTTTGCGTCGTCTAATGATAGACGGAGAGAAAACCATATCCAAAACACTCACATCGTCCAATGATAGACAGAGAGAAAACATATCCAAAAACACTCACATCGTCCAATGATAGACGGAGAGAAAACAAATCCAAAAACACTCACATCGCTCAATGATGGACGGAGAGAAAACCATATCCAAAACAATCATATCGTCCAATGATAGGCGGAGAGAAAACATATCCAAAACAACCACATCTTCCAATGATAGACGGAGAGAAACATCATATCCAAAACACTCACATCGTCCAATGATGGACGGAGAGAAACATCATACCCAAAACAACCACATCGCTCAATGATAGATGGAGAGAAACATCATATCCAAAACACTCACATCGTCCAATGATAGACGGAGAGAAACATTATACCCAAAAGTTCACATCGTCTAATGATAGACAGTAAGAAAACCTGCTGGGGATGTCATCATCAGAGGGTTGATGGATAAAGCATAACCGACGTATACGATCTGAAGCTCGAAAGAAAGTAAACCGATGAGCTGTCTGAACAAAGCTGTTAATATACCACTGTCTTGATTGAAGAGTGATTTGAGCTGCCATGGAAGGCTAACAAAAACTGGATTATGCTTCGCATGCACATGTTTGAACTCTTTGGCGCAATGCTCCATATGAAATGGAAATGTTACGCATTTGAGGATGAAATGCAAAGATGATGCAAATATGATAACTATATGCAAAAATGCAGATGCAAGCTTGGGCTGCTGGGGGAAAGCTGGATGTGAAAGAACCACTCCAGCAAAATAAATGTTGAAGAGGTGAAGCCAACTCCGCTGGGAATAACCAAATGTGCCAAGTATGATTGGACTTTTGCTGGGGAAGACAGGTGAAGGGTTACGACTTCCTGACATTCATCTTGAACCTGAAGATTGACTGCGCCTGCTTGAATAAATCTGAGTAGCTCTGAAGATATGGAGAGGAAAAGTTCCTTTATTTCCAAACTTGCCCCAGCTTGTGGGTTCTATGTATAAATCTTCCTTGAAAGGAGATCTGAAAGCTCTGTACCCTGCTGGTTTGATATGAACTGCCTCAGCATCATGAACCTCAGAGAGGTGCTTCAAATTAATTTCCTTATGGATAAGGATAACTTATGTGCTCTTGGGGTGACCTGCCCCAGCCTTGAAGTGATTTCCCCTGATTGGCTGATTTGTAGAAAAGTGCCCCTAGCTGACTTCGAGAGAATTATTGGATCTCGACCTGATTGCCCCAGATTAACTGACTTTGGATGGCTGACTCCCTTTAGGTGATCATCTGATATGGCTTGCCCCTGCTCAACGAAGTACTCAGGTGCTCCGCATCTTATCTCGATCAAACTTTCCACTGTAGGAACTCTCCTGATGTCAAGTGCTTACTCACAAGTAAAACAAATTATTTGCAAAGATAATATTAATGCAATGCATATGACAGTTTTGAAATCTAAGTCTGATCACTAAAAAAAAGTTGTGACATTTAGTGAATGAATCACTTATCAGGATGTCAATAGCAATACTCGTAGGGTAAGAAAAATCCTTTTAGGAGTCAGTTTCGACATGATCTTTACCAAAGTATGCTTTCGAAACAAACCTGCTTCAATTAGGTCTTTTGACGGTGGTAACTTGGCCAGGTTCACGGTTTGAAAGAAAGGATATAAGGCTCAAAGTTCTGTTTAACCCACCCACTTTCCTTGATATTCTCCGGTCCTATGTTCAGCTAATTCGACACTCGCTCACCTCTAAGAGGTTGAATGATAGGAGTGATGGTTCTGGAAACCACAAATTTTCGGAGTGATAGCCACTCGCTTTTAAACTAAACATACGCTCGACAGTTTCAAAGGGCACCTTCATGTCGGTATCAAAGATGTTCGCATCGAATCCAAAATTCTTGAAGGTCGTCATCCTTCGATTTTATGTTCTTTTATCTGAACTCTATTATTACTAACTTGTGGTAACGTTATTTGTTTTGCAGTTGCACCCAAGAAAAGTACACCTCAACCACTAGTTGAGATAAAGGCTGAAGGCAGCAAGATATTTCACATGCCTCTTTCTCTTATTAACTAGTCTTGATTTCCTCCAATGCTTCTTGCTAACTCATGCTTCCCGTAAACTACCTCCAACACCTCCAAGGAAGTTGAAGAGGGCCACTAAGCAAATCATTAGTGACTCAGAGCATGGTGAAGAATCTCCTACAGAAGACCTAAAACTGAAGAAGAGGAAGAGAGCCAGCCAAGGGACAAATGTTGTTGGTAACCTGTCTGATCCCAAGACGGCTAAGATCTCCAAAAAGACCACACCTCCCAGTTGTGTTACAGAGACCTCTACCAAAGTTTCCTTTACACCAGCAACATGTCCTGCTGAAAGTGATAACTCTAGCCCTATTGTTAAGGGTGTCAAGGTAACTCACACCTCAATTTTCTTTGAAATTCCCATTCACTTATACCTTGTTTCCTTTTACCATAACTTACTTCTTTTTCGATTCAGGATGATGCAGGTGGCTCGAAGCCGACAATGGACAAATATCCTTTTCTAGCTACCCTCTTGAATAGCCAAGGTGAGCCCACATACCATCCCACGTCTGATTTGGGCTCTGGAATGAGTTCACTTGGTGAAATTAATAAACCTGGCTTTGAAATAGCTCCCCCTTCGCCTACAAAGACCGCCACCCAGCAGTCTCAAACTGATGGCTCTGACCATGAGGAGGATGATGCGCAGCAGAATCTTGATATACAAGATATGAGAGACGTCCATATGGAGGAAAACACAACTTTGGCTGACAAAGATAATTCCCCAGTGGACGATACTCTTGGTGTCAAAAATTCTGATCCATAAGGGAGTGAGGAGATGGAGGAAGATGATGAGAATATGCATAAGTCTAAATTGGATGGCCACAGTGATGAAAATGCTGGTGACGAAATGGATGAAGACAAAGAAGATGAGGGCCAAAGTGAAGAGGAGAAAACTGGGAAAGGTCCTGAAAATGAGCCAACCCAAGTCAAGGCGACATCCACTATGTATGGAGCAGGCCTCTCTGAGAAAGAATTCGACACCTTGAAGGTCACCAACCCTCGACAATACATCAAGATCCTTCTTGGCAGTCGAGGAAGTTCCTCTGGAAAGACTTTCAGTGCTTCGACCTCTGAAGACCAACCTTCGAGGAAACCTGAAGACAACATCCTTCTAAAGACCAAAGAGAAGATCTTTAAGGGTAACCTTTTCACGCTTTTGCAGATGGACCACGTTACCCACATCTCTTTGAAGAATCTTCTACAACAAGTAGACATTCATTTTGTTTCCCCTGAATCTGCCACCATCATCTTAGAACTTGGTACTATGATTGACTAAGTTTATGGGGATCTCAAGCGCCTGACTCAGATTAAAAAAGCCATTTCGACCAAATCTGGTAGTGAGGCTGCCGCTTGGGCATCTGCCACTGACTCTGAGAATAGGGTGGCAGAATTGGAGGAAAATAGATAAAAGAACAAGCAAGAGATTGCCTCTAATGAGCAAAGTATTGCTTCCTGGGAGCGAAAGATCAAGAAGCTTCGAACCAAGATCTCGAAGGCCAAAAATCGCAATGTTGAGTTATCTACCTTTGATGATTATGGCCTCTCAAAAGAGCTTTATAATTCCATCACCTTTGCTGAGGAAGCTCGCAACTGGAGAAAGAAGTTGCACACCTAAGGTCTGACAAAACCTTGTGCGAAAGACACATTGAACTCCAGAAGTCGAAATATTTGAAGATGAAAGAAAATCTCCCATTTTAGCTTGTTAACTTCTTTGTAATATTTACTTTTGACCATCATGTGCCATAGTCTTTCAGACTTTATTATGTAATGATTTTAAGCCATTTTGGCATTTATGAATACCATTTTTGGCTCTGCCTTATTCATTGAATTATTCTCTAGAGATTTTAATTTCTTGAAGCGGTGGTTTATATTTTTTCAAATACTTTCCATTTACTTTCAAGATCCTTTTATCCTCGTTTAATTCTTCGACTTCATAGGCTCCATTAAAAAATACTTGCGTAATTTGAAACGGGCCTTCCCATTTTGGGGACCATTTGCCCAAGGCTCTGACCTTTCGGCATAATTACCCTCCAAACTAAGTCTCTAGGCAAAAATGTCTTAGCCTTAACCTTTCTATTGTAAGACTTCTCTACTATTTTCTTTTGTCTCTTCAAAAGCTCTAGAGCTTTAAGTCTTTCTTCGTCCAAATATACCAACGCATCTAACATCATATTCCAATAAGACTCAGGAGGAATTTCATGATGTCTTTGAATCCTAGTCGACTGCAGGTAGATCTCAATGGGTAACACTGCATCGTGACCAAAAGTCAGTCGAAATGGAGTAGTGTTGGTGGCTTCTTTGGGAGAGGTTCGACATGCCCAGAGAATCTGGTCCAATGTATTATGCCAATTCCTAGGCTTCTTTCCCACATGATTTTTTATCAAACCAATCACCACTTTATTAGCTGCTTCAACTTGACCATTAGCCTGAGCCTAATAAGGTGTAGAGGTTAAGAGTTTGAATCCCATCTTCTTAGCAAACTCCTGTATCTTTTGACCAGTAAAAATTGACCCTTGATCTATTGTGATTGTTTCTGGGATTCCAAACCTGTAAATGATGTACTTTTTAATAAAATCGATTATATCCTCTTGATCCACCTTTGGTAGAGATGCTGCTTTGATCCACTTTGTAAAGTAGTCAATTCCTACCAGAATGTATTTCTGATTCTTGGAGGATGCAGGTCGAATCTCCCCAATCAAGTTCAAAGCCCAACCTCTGAAAGGTCATGGTTTGACTATGGATTGCAACTCGCTTGTCGGGACATGCTATATGCCAGCATGGACTTGGCATTCCTGGCAGCCCTTGGCGAATTCAATACAATCCTTTAACATAGTAGGCCAATATATGCCTTGTCGAAACAATAGCCATTTCATCTTATGTCCTACTTGATATGCCACACACGCCCAATGTGGACCATCAAAAGGGCCAAGTATGCCTCTGATTCACTAAGGCATTTAAGTAAGACTCCCTCAGGGGTCTTTTTAAATAACTCATTTCCTAGAAGAGCGTAACTTATAGCTTGATACTTAACCTTTCGCTCTGTAAACGCTGTTGGATTATGTAAGAACTAGACTAAAGGCTTTCTCTAGTCTTTATCTGTCAGACTATCTACTCCAAAGATCTCAAAGTTTTCCTCATCAGCATATCCAAACTTCGTCACTTCTAGATCTGATGGACGTAATCCAACAGACATGACTTTACCTCTAGCTTCAATTTCCTCCTGTAAGCTTTCCTTCGAAACCTTATACCCAGAGGCAATCTGAGCTAAGTCATTCGCCACTTGATTCTTCAATTGAAGTATATGTCGAATGCTTTCCACTTCAAAAAATTTCAGTATTCTATTGGCTATTACAAAGTACATGACAAGATTTTCCTTAACACACTTTTACTCCTTTGTAATTTGCTTTATAACCAACTCCGAGTCTCCCATTATTTCGACTCGAGTTGCCCCCAATTCTAACAAAATTTCAAGTCCTGCTATTAAGGCCTCATATTCATCCTGGATGTTGGAACAAAGCCCTTCGAATTTGTACTTAAATTTTGTTGGAATTTTTTCAGGAGAAATAATCAGCATGCCAATGTCTGTTCTCTCTTTGTGGCTGAAGCCATCAAAGTATAACTTCCAAGGTTCCAGTTCGACATAATTCAAAGTGCTTTCATTTATGGAGTGGTCGACTATAAAGTCTGCTACCACTTGTCCTTTAACTTCCTTTAAAGGCTTATATGTTAAAGAATACTCAGTCAATGCTAGTGCCCACTTACCAACTCGACTATGCAAGATAGGTTTAGATAGCATATGTTTAATAACATCAAAATGAGACGAAACATAAACATCAATTGGTTTTATATATTGCTTCAATTTTGTACAAGAGAAATACAAGCATAAGCATAACTTTTCTATCATGCTATACCTAGTTTCTGCATCATTCAAAACTCTACTGAGGTAATAGATGGCCCTTTCAACGCCATTCTCATCCTCTTGAGCCAACATGCTCCCTAAAGTTTTGTCTGACACAACTATGTACAATCTCATACTCCTATTCCTACAAGGTGGTGACAAGACTGGAGGATGACTCAGGTAATCCTTGATCTTGTCGAAGGCTTCCTGTTGATCTTACCCCTATTTGAACCCCTCTTTGTTGAATCTAAGCAATGATGAAAAGGTCTGTGTTTTTTCGCTTAGGTTCGATATGAACCTTCTCAAGAAGTTTATCTTGCCCAGCAGTGATTGCAACTCTTTTTTGTCGATGGTGCTTTCGCTTCCATGATGGCTTTGGTTTTCGTTCTGGTTGATCTCAATCCTCTTCTTGTAGACCACAAAGCCTAGAAAATTCCCTGCCTGCACACAAAAGCACACTTAAGAGGATTCATTTTAAGACCGTATATTCTCATCCTCTCAAAGGATTGTCGAAGATGGCCCAGGTGACTCTTCCCTGAAATAGACTTAACTACAATATCATCAATATATATTTGCATGAAAGTCTCTATATAATCATGGAGGATTGAGTTCATTGCTCATTGATATGTTGCCCCAACATTTTTAAGGCCAAAAGGCATCACTACCCATTCATAAGCGCCTAAGGCTCCAGGACATCGAAAAGCTGTTTTGGGCACATCATCTTCAGCAATGAATATTTGGTTATAACCAGAGTATTCATCCAACATACTAAAATACTCGTGTGTTGCGGAAGAATCGACTAGCATTTCTGCCACAGGCATAGAATATTCGTTCTTTGAAGTTGCAAAATTAGATCTCTAAAGTCTATGCAAACTCTTAAAGAACTATTCTTTTTAATGACCGACACAATGTTAGCCAACCATTCGACATACCTGGCAGTGCGGATGAACTTACATCGAATGAATCTTTTGACTTCCTCTTTTATCTTTGAGAAAATTTCTGGGGCAAACCGTCTTGTATTCTCTTTGACTGGCTTCTTCCCAGGCTTGATTGGCAACTTGTGCTCGACCAACTCTCTCCTCAAACCAGGCATCTCATCATAGTCCCAAGCGAAACAATCTTTAAACTCTTGCAGTAACTGGATGACTTTGACCTTAAGTTGTGGGTTGAGATTAGCGCTAACATACTTTGGCCTTCTGGTTACCCCATCTCCTAGGTTGATTTCTTCGAATGGGTCCTACGCTAACATCTTAATTTCGTTTGCCATCGGATCGTTTTCAAATCCCAAAGGCTCTTCATCATAGATGACATCAAGCCTCTGGTCTTGTTCTACACCTTGAACCTTATTAGGGGGTTCTGGGTCGAAGTTCTTACCAGGACCTTCTAGGCAAAAATCAGAATTGGCCTCGACAGCCATATGTTCATTAGCAGCTTCCAAAGCCGCTTGTAATTTAGTTTCGGCCACATAGGCCGAAATTCTTCTCAATACTTTGAACTCAGTCATTGCCAAGGTATGTGAGCCTTTCTCCTAGAACTTCCTTATCCCACTGAAAACCGTCGACGGGGTGTAGGTACAATGAGCAGAATGTCTTATCATCTAGGACAAACTCAAAATCTGATGGGGCACAAGGGGCAATATTCGCCAGATGCTTGTCGAATTATCTTCTGTCGACATGATTTACAGGTGTCTTAAAATACCCCTGATCAGCTTTGATGTTCTCCACTATGCCATCTGGCCTCCAAATGGTGATTCGTTAATGCATCGAAGATGGCACTGCACCAATGCCATGTATCCACTCTCGTCCCAAGAGCATATTGTAATTGGCCTTTGTTTCTACCACCATGAAGACAGTAGGCTTAGTAATTGTCCCATATTATGTGGCTTTGTGTCGATGTCATACTTGCCAATCTTGTTCAGTAAGAAGTGTGGCATCATATTTACTGTTGCGCCACAATCTACCAGAATTTTGTTCACTGGTATGTTTTCTACATTCCCAGTGATGTAAAGAGGCTTCAGGTGGCTTTTCATTGCCTCTATAGGTCGCTCGGAGAAGGCGTTCTTCTCTTTAACGCACCCGTTGTTCATGATATAGTAGCACACTGGCTTGTGTGCCGTCATTTCTGCTTCAGTGTAGGCATCCAGATTTTCGACCTCTGTAATTTGGTCAAAGTCCCTGGGCATTATAGATACCATGTTGACTAGGATATCTAAAGAAGCGTCAGAGTCAGAGTCGAAGTTATCTATCATCTCTTCATCGTCCTCGATCGTCTTTTTATGTTCACCCTCTTGAGAGGGGGGAAATTTCCTCCCCACAGGCATTTTCTCATTAATCTTGAGTTGATTCCCTCTGTTATCAGTAGGGACATTAGTACTGGACTCTCCCTGGTTCTTTGATGGAGCCTCTCTGAGGGCCTTCCTTCTGCCTTGTTCACTCCTCCCTTGAGATCGCGACATCAGGTTCTTCCCCTTGTAATTCTCAGAGACATGAGCAGTTTTGGAGGACTGAAACTCCTTGCGGTAGGTGATCGAAGAACCTCGGTTGACGTCGAAGTTCTTCCATTTCTGCTAGCCTTTCTGCCTTTCCTCGTTAGGTCTGATCCATTTGTCATTAAAAATTTCAGCAAATGGCTTGAAGGTAGCAGGCCTTGCTCCTGTGCTCTAGCCTTCGACCCAGACCTTCTTGGATCAAAACTTTGAGGGCCATGGTTGGACTTTTCCCATTTTTACTTCGCCTTTCGCACCCCTTCAAGTTTCTGGGTAGCCTTCTGATAGAAGACTGCGTTGCATCTAGGGCACAACATGACACCAGCCCCTTTCTTTTGGCAGCGATGAAGGAATTCAACAATGGTCTCTTCCTGTCTTGGATATGCCATTTTGTTACGCTCTTCTTGGAAACTTGCCTCGTCGACTTCCATGGTTTTATGTTGTGTTATTTCGACCATATTTACGTCCATGTCGACGTCATCACTCAGGTTCAGACTACAAAAGTCCAACTCAAGGCCTTCAGCAGCCCTGTCTATCTTAATAAAACCATTTGTAGCTTCTTTGGTTACCAACATCAAGTTGGAATCTTCAATGACCCCATCACCCATGTCATCAGTAACTTTGTCGAGGCCTTCAGCGGCCTCACTCATGAGTTTTTCTGCAGTACTACTTTCAAGGCCTATAGTAACCTTGGCTAGAATTGTATCATTGGCGAAATCTTCAGTAATTTCTACCATATTAATCGAATAGTCGAAGTCATCAGCAACTTCGACCATATGCACTTCTGTGGGCTCAGCGTAGTGGGCATCCACTGCTTGCAATGGATCAGAGTCAATTTTCATTTGACTGTTGCTTTTCTCTCCAAACTTCAGTCTGCTCTCCTAGATAGCATTCTGAACCAAATCCCTGAAAAGAAAACATTGAGAAGTTTTATGACCCAAAAAATTATGGTACTTACAAAATCCTCTCTTTTTTCTTTTTTCTAAAGGTGACATTTTAGCGCCAGCAGGTACTATCATTTGCCCATCTTTAACTTACAAATCAAAAATTTTGTCATATTTAGTGATATCGAAAGTATATGTTTTCTTTGGAAACTTGTCATTCTTTTCAGATTCGACAAAAAAATTTCCATTTGGAGGAGCTAACATTTTACAAGCATATGGAGGACCCCGATTTAATTCGACAACATCTATCTCGTTCTCGTTGAAATACAATGGTTCATCATGTAAACCTTTGATATTCTCATTATATTCGACATAAGATACCTTTTTACTCTTATTAAATTTAGCCTTTTCGTCTTTCAGATGCTCTAGCTGTCGAATCCTATTAGCTAGTTGGGCCATATCTCTCAGATACTGGGTATCTAATTTCTTCCTAATAGAGTAATCAAGGCCACCAGCGGCCATTTCGACTAACTCATGTTTAGGTACTTGAGTAAAACACCTAGCCTTAAGTAGTCGAAACCTATTTAGGTAATCTTTTATTGGCTCCAAAAACTTTTGTTTTATGCTAGCCAATTCCTTCAAACTAATTTTAGTTTGTCCCATGTAGAATTGCTCATGGAATAAACGCTTCAACTTAGTCCAATTACAGATTGAGTTAGGGGGTAGGGTTGTAAACCAAGTGAAAGCATTTTTAGTGAGAGAGCTTGAAAAATATTTTATCCTAAGACCTTCATCATTTGCAATCTCTCCAGCCTCGATCATATACTGGGTTACGTGTTCGACAGTAGATTCAGTAGTATCTCTTGAAAACTTGGTAAACTTTGGCACCTTCGTCCTAGGAGGTAATTCTAACTGGAGAGTATAATCTTCTATCGGTGACGTATAATTTGGCCTAGTAAAACCAGAATTTACCCCATTTCGAGCCATTACTCTTTCGACCATGGCTGCTAAGTTATTATCGACATCTATGTTGTTACGTCGAACCTGCTGTATAACATGGCCAACATTTTGGTTTCGATTCACCATAATCACCTCTGGTTCTCTCTCTACCAGAATTAGTGCTTGGTCCCTAGGCGGTTCGACCCTAGAAGTTTTGAGCCTAAGGGGTTCGACTCTCCCTTGATTTTCTATATTCGCCTCAAGTACGTTCCCTAGGTTCCATCGTGGAATGTTTTCCACAACAACTGTGCCTCTAACAGAGGTTGGCATACCCATAAATTCTGCCAAGCGTATCAGTTGCACTGCTAATTGTTGGATAGTCTGGGTAGTATTCTGGATCAATGGCTGGAAAATTCCCCCCCCCATAGTCTAGGATAAAATTTGTATCATTTGCAGGTTACTCTCATCCATTTGTTGTCTTAAGCAAGCTATAGAAGTATTTGTCAGAATAGGGCCCTGAGTGGAATACCCTACACCTACACTTTGACTGTTTCGACCAACATTTATCCCAGATCCTGACCCTTGTAATAGTGAAGCCATTAGATTCTCTGAGAATACTAGGGGAGCATTTTTGAGGCCTTGCATTACTAACATTGGCATTCCATATGGTGAGTTTCTTGGTAATGGCTGCAAAAACCCTGAAGGGGGGAAATGTCTAAACGTTAAAGTTCCTTCTAGTGGATTTTAGGGATTGGATGCTTATGGCCCTACGTACTCCAAAACGGGTTGAGTGTAAGCCCTCATATATGTCGGCTCTGAACCCACCACCGATGGCATTGGTTCAGGAATAACAGAAGGCGGTATTTGCTCTCCTGTCGAAGGGACTGAGGATAACACTACATCGTTCCTAGACACGTCACGAGGATTAGTGTTACTAGGCTGGGGAATAGAACCATTTCCTTGAAGGTTTGGGTTATTTGGATGATTAACATTTGTCACCATTTTCCTAGTGTAGTTTCTCCTTGGTCTTTCTTCGTTTGTAGCGGCTACTTTACCACTTCTTAATAACATGCAACGAAGTTTTTTCAAAGACAAAACTAACAAATACAATTTTTTTCAAAACTTTTACAAAAAAGCTTTATAAAGTTTAGCACTGTCCCATTGGGCGTGCCAATTTGTTTCTCGTGAAAATTGGAAAACAACCGATGATCTTCCAAATCTAACTTTGGTGACTCACAGGATCGATCAGATTGATCATAGGACATGTGCTAAATTTTAATTTAAAGAAAATACTAAAAATTGAACACTTCGACAGTGTTTATAAAGAAAGGTTAATTCAAGCGCATGGTTCGACAAGATTGTAAGAGCGTTAAATTGAAAGAAAAGGTTAAATACTTTAATGAAAG
The DNA here is from genome assembly GCA_963859935.3 of Lathyrus sativus. NCBI lineage: Eukaryota > Viridiplantae > Streptophyta > Magnoliopsida > Fabales > Fabaceae > Lathyrus > Lathyrus sativus. Next base: position 646,372,727 of record OZ012741.1, read on the forward strand.
GGCTTAAAAGAAACAAAGCATGACGCTGAAGATGTAAATTGCAGGAAAGTAAAAGATAAATTCTTTTAGTACAAAGTGAAAGTAAATTTCATTGAAGCATAAAATGGTGTTTTATATCACGTACATTCTCCCAAGACTCTTTTCTCTACACACGGATACTTTGAGTAAATTTGAAGTGACTTGTACAATAGTGAACACAACACACCAAATCCTATTGCTAGAACCCCTATTTATAATAATAAAATTAACTGCTATTAACTTCCTAAGTGCATTAACATTTGACAAGTGTTGCGCTGTATGCATCTGCCTCTTGGATGTGCGCCACTTGTCTTATTCAGGAGTGAGAAAAAATAATTACTCCCTCCTTTATTTGAATTTCAAATTCTGTTAGTATTTGGACAACATTCTCTGTCGAAGGTAACTTCTTCAATCTTAGAAATATTTTCTAAGTCCCAAAAAGTCTTCCTTTCTTATGTGAGTGTCTTCAATTTTATTAATTGTAAAGACCAAAACGAAGGCTTCTTCGCATTACCTCGAGAATTCAACATTTCAACCAAAAACTCTAATTTAATGTGGGCGTCGAATTTCTGAGCTAACATCGTGTCGAGTTGTTGTGAATATATGTTGGCATGGTTCTTAAATTTAGTTGGGAAATTGTCTAAACCCTCAGCTTGTTTAATTTGATTGGCAACATGTTGGTGTTTATGGTGGACTATAAATCAGATAATTTTTAATGATGGTGTAGCTGTCCTAAATGAATTTTTTTAAAGAGTAATACATTCTTCTTCGTGGTGGTTGACTTTAAATTCAAAGAACAGTTTTAGATGTAATCGCTATGAGTTGTATAAAAGTCCAACTTATTTTTTATAAGAATTGGGTGTAAAGATATGGTGTTTATTGTGTTTTCATTTTATTGTAAAGTTGGTATCCCCTTTAATATATTTTGCTGATTAAAAAAAAAACAAAGTATTAGCCCTACCAATTTGAGTGCTTATTAGTTGATTTGTATCTTGTGCCTTTTCCTTGCTTTTCTGTGTATTAGTATTTCTTTTTCTGCTTCATATTAGCTTGTCCCATTGTTTTCCTTCCATCCTCCTTGTGTTCATTTCTCTATGTTCCTCTACACGAGCGTTTGTGTATTTTTGCAAATTAACATTAAAATCTTGTTTCCAATCGAATTCGTTCAAGATAAAAATAATTTATTATTATTATTTTATTGAACAAAAAAGTACCTTTATCACATCGCATAAAATTGAAAAATAAAATAAGATTATTCAAGTGACTTGTAACTTGTCGCATGAAAAGTTCTTTTTGGTGCAAATCCATATCATAGTTTTTGTGTTGTAAAAATTATTTTCTCGATAAGATTTGTTTATTAAATGATACACAATGGCACTATGATTCCTATAAAAAGAAAATAATGGAATATGATTCAAAACTAAAACATGTTTTAGAATTGGAACAAAGGAATCTTTGTCTTTAGATTAATTAACAAAGTAATAGAATAATAGAAACACATGATCGTGGATGAGACGCCAAGTTGGTCGTGTATTCGTTTTTCATTGGATTCCTTTGTGAGTGATTAAAAAATAATCCAATAATTATAGTTTTAGTAAGGAGTGGAGTCACTTTACTTCACTCAAATCATGAACCATTGATTGACATTATATACCCTTCACATCTTTAATTGCATGTTAGACTAAGTAACTTAAAGCACAAATTTAACCTTAAAAAAATATTGATATTTAATTGCATTTGAATGGCCATAGAATAAGATTGTTCAATATAGTAGTAAGATTCATTACTTTTATTTACATGGGAGAAGAAAAATTGATTACTATAAACTAGAAGCTCAACTCTTGAAAAAGTATGGGAATCCGATATATATAATTTTAATAATTCTAAAAAATAATAAAAATGATACTCTCTAAAAGAAAATAATTTTTTAAAATTTATCGAATTACTATTATATAAAATGTATTGTATTGAATATTCAATAAATCTAATAAATAATTTTTTTTATGAATACAATCAGAGCATTTTTAAAACGAATTTCAATCACACTATAACATATTACATATTTCTAGTTATAATTTTTTTTACTATTAAATATCTCTAGTTACAACTTTTTTTACTATTTCAATTATATTTAAAGGACACTTAATAATAACTTATATGTTTTATTTTTATTTACAAAAATTGACTATACTTAAGTTCAATATCATATTAATGTTCAAGTTAATATGAGATTAAGGTGAAATTTTGTAAGTATAAGTTGAATCATATCGGGTGTGACTTAGAGTGACATTTATATATGAATTAAGGTTATAGTCGTCTTTGAGTTGTCTTATGTGGAGTATGGGCGATTGCTGGATGAAAATCAATGATTTCGAAGGAAGGAAATGCATGCTCGTGGCAGCGTTATGTAATACAGGTCTTTCCGTGCAACGTTGTCCGCTAAGTCTTTGCTACCAACCATGAAGCGATGATTGTTGACGTAGGAATAAGTGAGCTTGACTCAAAAACTGAGCTCTTGTAACCTTATCCGTTGAGAAAACACTTAGTGGTGGTCTTGCTTAGTGGGAGTAATAAAAAGGAGAGAAAATAGATATTTGGTGAGGAGTGAATTCATTATCTTCCTATGTTATTTCAATGTTTTTCTGTTAAATTAACATCGTCTATGTATTCTTATATTTGTTGTTTCTTTTGCAAACACTATGAGTAGTCTAGCTAGGATAATGGCAAAGAAGAGAATAAGGAATACCACCATATACCAGACTGTTATTTTGATGTCTTCGTCTAAGGACGTCGCTGTTGATCAAATGGCTTCCAACACAATAGGGAGTGAATTGTGTTATTTAGTTTTTGAATATCTTTTCGCAAAAGGTTGATTTTAAGAATTGAGAAAATGTGGAGATTAGGTAGCAAAATATAAAATTAATTAATAAAGCAAAGAGATAGAGATATAAATATCATATCATAATTGATATTGGTTCAACCTTAAACCGTGTATCCTTCTCAAGTCTTTGGGAGTTTTTTCTTGATATTTTCACTATCAACAATTTAAGTTTTTACTTCAGGATCAGTTTGACAACCTTCCTTACAACAAGCTTTTATCAGTTTTAGCTTCCAACCTCAAAGTCAATTACAAATATACAAGAGAACTATGCTCTTGATATACAATTTTTAATACAACAACATAATTATATAACTCTCAACATAAGTCTTTCACTCTATCACTATTAAAGCAATGTACAGTGAATAAAAAAACTGATTTCATAAATATAACGAGTGATATATGAGAGTAGTAAGTCAGAAAATTTCGTGCTTTCAAAATGAGGGTTTTATAAGTCAATTATGCTCACTCTGGTTAATTAGACCTAAAAAAAAGGAAATATTTAATAGACTTGTTCCCTAATCGATTATGTTACTTCCTTAATCGATTATTAAGAGTTATTTGTTCCATAATTGACTAGATATGGTCCATAATTCATTATAGCCCAAATCCTTAATCTATTCTTACTTATTTACGCACTAATGATTCAAACTAGATAAAGTAAAAGATAAAGCACAAGATAATTGGCGAGCTTGCATAATCATATGTTCCTTTGATGTTGTTTTTAGTAATTAGTTCTCTTGCGCCAACCATTGGAGCCTTCTTGATTTTTTATTTACTTCAATCTTTTTCCTCTTGATGATGCTCATGATAATTTTGCTTTATTCCCTTTGTCACAAATATCCACATTCTTCCCCTTTTTGATAATGACAAAGTCTCTCTCAGGAAGGTGGTTTAGAAGAAAATTTAAGAAGAAAAAATTGGAGTATACTCTCCCAAAGAGTATACTTCTCCCCTTTAAAATTATCAAAAAGCAAGGAAACAAATAATCACACGTGAAGAAAAATAGATCACAAAGAGTGAAATAGATGAAAATAGTTCAATTAAAATGAAAGGTATGGGTTACTTGATAAAAACATAGAAATGAGCACATAAAGGCACATTTAACCAATACATAAGATCATACTTCTCCCCATAATGGACAACATCCAACTTTGAGACCAGTTCATTGAGCAGAAGTCTTTAATGACCTTCTTCATATTTATTAATGTAGAGCTTTAGATTTCTTTTTGCATTTCTCATTACTTATGTTGAATTATTTAAGGATGTCTTCCTCTTTTGAGATATTTTTTATGTTGTTCGTCAAGATGTTGATCCTTCAAGATTGTCAATTCTTATCTTTGACTTTATCTTTTAAGGTGTTTTTTCTCAAACTTTTTGCACAGAAAAATAATTTTCCCTCTACTACAAAAAGAGTTAGATTCATAAAAGGTAACATGTATTAATTCTTCTATAGTCATGGTCTTTTATGCTTTTGAAAATGTTTTACTAAAAAAGGAAAAAGAAACTTATTTTCAAAATTTAAAGACCTTGCATATAGAAGAATTAGATAATATACACTACGCCAGAAATGACTTTTGGCAGTGCATAAAAAGACAGCGCTTTATTAAAAAGCGCTGCTAAAGAGTCATGAAAAAAAATAAAAAAAATAGCAAACCTTAGACAGCGCTTTAAGAAAAAGTGCTGCTAAATGCATGCCCTAAGAAAGCGCTTTCTAAAAGCGCTGCTAAAGGGGGGGGGGGGGTATAAGAAAGCGCTTTTTAAAAGCGCTGCTAAAGGGGGGGGGGGGGGGTATAAGAAAGCGCTTTCTACACAAGCGCTGCTATAGGGGGTATAATAGAAAACGCTTATAAAAAGCGCTGCTATAGGTCCTGCCTAAGGCATACCTTAGAGAGCGCTTTTCAAAAGCGCTGCTAAAGGCCTTAAGAAAACACTGCTATAGGTTTAATGAGAATAAATTTTAAAAAAATCCACCAAAATTTTTTAGAAACTTAAGAGTCGTGTATTCTTCTTTCGTTCTTTCTCCTCTCGCGAACTTGTATGCCTTATTCACCACGACTGGAAACGTCCAATCCCTCCGTCCGAAAGCCGTCGTCCGTTGCCGTCCTCCCTTCATTCCGGCTGCATTTCCTTTCACCGTCGTTTGTACGCCCGTTTTCGCCGTCATCCCTTTCGCATCCGTTCGTCATTCTGTAGCTCATTTCCACCATTTTTACAGTACGTTTTTGAACTTTTTCATTTTTCTTGGGTTTGAACTACCTAGCAATACGATTTTGGGTATGTAAGAACAAACAATCAAACTTAAGTACATGATGGAATAACTACTGTTATTATTGACAAGATATATTGATAAGAAAAATAGTTTTTCATTTTTATTGATTAAATAACTACTGTTATTATTGTGGGAATAAAATAAAATAAGGGAAGAAACTAAAATTGTAAATGAGAATTTTTGTTGATAATCAAAGAGTGTTTTACAAGATTTAGACTTAATTTTGGAAGGTACTTACTTTGTTAGGACAAATATTTGTGCATGTGTTAATGTGTTATTGTCGGTATTTTGAAAATTTGATTAGAATCAGTTATGTGTTAATGTGTTATTGTCGGTACTCTAAAATTTCCGTGTGAATTAGGAATATTGGTTGATCTTCAAATAGTAAGATCTCCAAATATCATTTCAAGGATTTCATGAAGAAGTTAATTTTTGGAGCTTCATAGTAACAGTTGGATGGAATTAGGATAGTGAGTGATTGAAGGTTAGTCATTAGGGAGTTAGTGTTAAGGAATAGTTAGAACTATTGGTTAGTTTTGGAACTTGAACTGAAGTTAGTTATGTTGAGAATTTTTGCGTTGATTTTTTTTTGCTAATATAAGTAGCAGTGCAGATTTTTTAATTACTTTTGTTTATATCCCTATTAGAATTAAAGAGAATTGTAATTTGTAAAAAATATGTTAGGTATAACTTTCTTTAAGTTTTCTCGTTTTTTATGGTATTTTATTTTTTTTCCTCATTTTATGGTATTTTACTTTGTTCCTTATTAAAAGAAATTATCAACTATATAAGAAGTTGTTACATTATTGCAAGTTTTATCAACAATTGATGTTCCAAGAATTATTTAATGTTGATGATGTTATTAATTTTGTCAGTTATAGGGGTTACCTGTGAAGAGCAAGGTTGTGATCGTTTCCAATCATCCTACTGTGTAGCTTTCTTAGAAGTTGGTGATTTATTTATAGGTATTCTCTGTTTTTGTTTAACTTTCTTAGTTTAGTTTAGACTACTCAATTAGTATGGATAAAAAATGGATGTCCTCTAATCGATTGTCAAAAGAGTACAAGAATGGAGTATCGAAATTCGTTAAGTTTGTTGTTGAACACGCCAAAGACCCCAGTAGGATCACATGTCCTTGCTTAGGTTGTTGTTATGGGCGTCGAATTGACGCCGTTTAGTTGGAATCTCATTTAATGATACATGGAATTGATCGAAGTTATACATGTTGGACATTACATGGTGAGATAAGTAACGAGAATGTTGAACCCGGGGATAATACGACCTATGATTCAAAGGACAATGGCAGGGATACATATGATTATGATCGAGTCGAAGAGATTGCAGAAGCACTTGAAGAAGATCTTCAAGATTGTCCCAAGATATTTGAGAGGTTGGTAAGCGATGGCAGAGAAGTCGTTATATAAAGGTTGCACTACTTTCACAAGATTGTCTGTGGTATTAAAGTTGTACAACTTAAAGGCGGGGTAATGGATGGTCAGATAAAAGTTTCACAGAGTTGTTAGCCCTACTACAAGAGATGCTTCCGGAAGATAATGTTCTTCCTAATCGAACCTATGAAGCTAAAAAAATGTTATGCTCTATTGGCATGAGCTATGATAAGATACATGCTTGTCCAAATGATTGCATTTTGTTTCAAAATGAATATGCATCATTAAACGAGTGTCCTAAATGCGGTGTATCTCGGTATAAGAAAAAGTTGTCACCAGCAAAAGTCTTATGGTATTTTCCTATAATTCCGAGATTTAGACGCATGTTTCATAGTGAAACAGATGCAAAACACCTGACTTGGCATGCAGATGATAGAATATAGATGGGAAGTATCGACATCCGGCAGATTCACTACAGTGGATGAAAATTGATAATAAGTATCCTAATTTTGGAGAAGAAGCTATAAACCTTCGCTTGGCATTATCGACTGATGGAATGAATCCATATGGTCTGCAAAGTATCTCACATTCCACATGGCCTGTAATTATTATGATTTATAACCTACCTCCATGGCTATGTATGAAGCGTAAGTACATGATGTTTATCTATGTTAATTTCTGGCCCTAAACAACCAGGAAATGACATAGACGTATACTTGACACCTTTAATCGAAGACTTAAAAGTTTGTGGGAGAACAGTGTGGAGGTTTATGATGGATATAGGAAAGAAAGTTTCAATTTGAGGGCGATGTTGTTTGGCACAATTAATGATTTTCCAGCATACGGAAATCTATTGGGGTATAGCATTAAAGGTCAATGTGCGTGTCCTATCTGTGAAGAAAACACATATTGGACATGATTGGAATTTGGTCAGAAGAATGTCTTTGTTGGTCATCATAGATTCTTAAATTCTAATCATCACTACCGTGGGTGGAGAAAAGCATTCAATGGAAATTCAGAACAACGTAGAGCTCCACCTACATTGACCAGCAAACAAATTTTTGAAAAGGTGAAAGATGTGAGTACTAATTTTGGGAAGCCTTTTGCTCATATGATTGTCACACGTGGGTGGAAGAAGAGGTCAATTTTGTTTGAGTTTCCGTATTGGAAGTCGTTGTATGTAAGACATTTTCTTGATGTTATGCATATTGAAAAAAATGTATTTGAAAGTGTTATTGGTACGTTACTCAATATACAAGAAAGTCTAAGGATGACCTTAAAGCAAAGAAAGGACTTGGTAGCAATGGAAATAAGAAATGAATTAGGACCCTTGAAGAAAGGAAATCAAACATATCTACCACCTGCTGCTTATACTTTAATCTAGAAAGGAGAAAAAAGATATTGTGTAAGTTTCTGAGTGAAGTTAAAGTTCCAAAAGGATACTCTTCAGATATTAGAAGACTTGTTTCTATGAAAGACCTCAAGTTAAAGAGTTTAAAGACACATGATTGCCATGTTATAATGGAACACTTTCTACCAATAGGTATACGTTCTATTTTGCCAGAAAAAGTGAGAAGCGCAATAACTAAATTGTGTTTTTTCTTCAGGTCCAATTTGTAGTAAGATGATCGATCCTGCGATCTTACCAACATTGCAAAAAGAAATAGTTATTACTCTTGTGTGAGCTTGAAATGTATTTTTCTCCATCATTTTTTGACATAATGGTACATCTAGTTGTTCATCTTGTGAAAGAGACACAACTGGCATGGACCAGCTTATATGAGATGGATGTACCCTGTTGAACGTATATGAAAATATTGAAAGGGTATGTGAAAAATCAAATGTCGACCAGAGGGTTGTATTGTTGAATGATACATTGTTGAAGAGCGATTGAGTTTTGTACTTAATATTTGTCAAATGTTCAATCCATTGGCCTCCCAAAATCTCATGTTGTTGAAAAAATAGTAGGAAAACAGTTAATTGGAAATAAAGTTGTGACAGTTTCAAGGGATGACCGGGAGCAAGTGCATTTGTATGTTTCTGCACAATGACATTGAGGTTTGAGTCGTATGTTGAAATGCACAAGGATGTTCTCCGAGGTTTAAATCTGAATAGAAATGAAAATTGGATAGTACGTGAGCACAATTGAAGTTTTATAACATGGTTCAAGGATCATATTTTTTCAAAGTTTTATTCTGATCCCGCTTCAATAACAGAAAGGTTGAGATGTTTAGCATATGGTCCAAGTTTGCATGTGTTTTCTTATAGCGCATACGCAATTAATGGATACACATTTTATACCAAATGAACAAGATGATAAAAGTATAATGCAAAATAGCGGTGTCACCGTGCTTTGCAAAAATCAATGCACATTTCAAGTGTGAAGGACTTAAACCCCAAATATGCAAATATTTCGTATTTTGGGGTTATCGAGCGCATTTGGGTGTCTGATTATGAGAAGTTCAGATTCCTATCTTTGGATGCAAGTGGGTTGAAAATAATAGTGGCATACGAATGGATAACTCATAATTTTTGCAAGTGGATCTTAATAAGGGGGGGTACAAAGATGAGCCTTTTATTCTAGCCACGTAAGGTTAAACAAGTGTTCTATGTCATTGATCCAACAAGTACGAAATGGTCTATAGTTTTTTCTCCAACAAAGTAATCGATGATAACATTGGAGACAAGGGTGATGTTGATGTTGAGAAGGGAACCTTATATTATAAGATGATCCAAATGAGAATATCTAGAGCGGACGAATCATATATTAGAAATGATTCATAACGAGGGAATTTGGATCAATCCATCCGTCCGTGTTGTTAAGAGACAAGTAAACCACGTTCCAACGAAAAAAGAAAGAGACATTAGTGACAAAGGTACTTGTAAAGTTACATATTGTCTCGTTCAATAAAATTACATATTTATATCATGCAATTAAAATTGCATATTATGTCATTCAATAAAATTATATATATGTTTTTATTATTTATATATTTCTTATGTATATATTTCTTATTTTACATATTTGTCATTCATTTGATAATTTGGTATTTCTGAATTACAGGTATTATGGCCACAAACGAGGAAAATTCACATGATGGAAACAAACACAACAAAAGATGTGGAAGGCGATATTAAAAGAGGAATAACGATTATGAAAAAAATCATTTGTGCGAGAGATAAAGGTGTAAAGTATGACTTGCATGGAATGAAAGAGATCAATTAATTGAGTATAACGGTGCGATGCTGACAAGTTACATTGGAGCACTTGTTCATTCGCAAATTCTAATTACTTGCGATAATTAGAGAATTCCTTCGTTACAACTGGCTAAAGACAAAATTTGGAGCGAGATACATGTATGATATTTGATTTTTTTAAATTATGTCGACGGTTACATCTTTAAATTAATTATACTAACATGTTATATGTATGTTTATTTGTTTGCAGAGATCTTTTAATATTGATGATTGCAGGAGAAAATATTATCCTCAATTGGTCGGAAAACGAATGAGAGGATTTTAGAGCGTTTTTAACGAACACGTTTTTTTAAAGATTCTGATGGAAACTTTGTCGAATCAGAGCGTCCAAAGAAAGTACGCTGATCTGATTTCAGATGAAGAATGGGAGACATAAGCGAAGAACTAAAGAATTTTGTGTAAGTACAATTTATCATGAACAATGTATAATATATATACTTCTTCCACAACAGTTCTGATATGACTTAAACTTGTTTTTTCAGGTTGTGAGTGACGTAAATCGGAAACGGGCATCAAAACCCGCGTATCCATACAAAATAGGGCGTTTGAGATATGCACGCTTACAACAAAAAATAGTAAATATATATAAATTCTTTAATATTATATAGTTACAAAAAATAGTAAGTATATATAATAGGATATGAATGCTTTATTATCTGTCTTAATGTGTAGTTAGAAGAGGAGAAAAGTGATGTAACATCTGTTTCAGACCCATGTTTTGTGGAAGGCTTCCTGTGTGGGAAGAGATGGAGTCGTTCAGGAAGAGGTTCAACAAGTATATGATCAATGTGTAAGTACACCATTAGTTTTGTCAGTAACTCAAAAGTGTATAATATATTTATATATGCTTTTATTTATATTTCAGGAGACTCTATCCCAGACTATAACTACAGCTGAGGACGATGATTGTAGGAGCTTACTGAGTCGAGTGCTAAATATTCCTGAGTATTCTGGGGCGTGTGAGGGGTAAGGGATTCGGTGTCACTCCATCAAAACTGTATAAGCAGCCAAAGAATAAAAATCCTAACAACAAAGAAGTGATGGATACGTTGGAGGAATTGAAAGCTCAGATTTGTGAATTACATAAGGACAAAGAGAGATACATGTCGGAAAGGCACGATCCAGAGGGTAAAGATACTAGTGACAAAGATAGTATCAATTGTCCGCCGAAGCTTCCAGAGGTAATTGTATATATTACATTGAAATTAATTTAGCACAATTACCTTAATTGACACATTAATCATATTCATTATTTGATTAGGGCATTTCACCTTGTCGGCTATATTTATCATCACCGGCTTATCGCATGGTTGGCAAGGGAAAAGTGCATAACACTTCGGGAGACTTACTTCACCATAAACCGCTCACTGCTGGACTTTTGAAAGTATCGGTTAATATTGCGTTAGAGGGAGGTGCGTTGTTGCCTATACCAGATGATGTTTCGGACGCAACAGTGGTGGGAAACGCAATAGGATCGTTTGTTGCATGGCCGTCAAATCTCATTTTCATAGATGATGAGGTAGGTTGAACACCATTATGAAGTATTCTAATATTTTATGACCCATACCTGAAAGTTATTCTTACATTTACATTTACTTATTTACATGATGATCTTAGACTCCTACAAAATCCAAATCAAAAGAAAAGGGAGTTATTATGCGGGAAACCGATTCGACTGCATCAAAACAGGTACTATTACAGTTACATGACGATCTTATTATACATTAATTACTGAATTTATATGACTTTTAGGTTCATGATCAACAGTTGCAAGAAGCCAGCAAGGGTAAAATGTCTGAATCTACCAAGGTACCCAAAAAAAAGGTCGAGACAAAAAAAGCATCTATTCCTCGATTTAGGTTGTGCCTTGAAACATATGTAGGAACAAAAGATGTGGCTGGGGGTGGCATCCGTCAAATACCTATCCAGGAAGGTATCTTCGATTTTGAATATGCCGAAACAATTGGCAAGGAGGATTTGGACCAGATTTTCCAACATTCTGAATTGGGCGTTGGTGTTATGCATTCCTACATTAGGTAGTACTCCGATCAATTTTAATTAAATACTTGAACAAATTATTTGCTCATTTAAATGAATATTCTAATGTTGATTATGTTTTTATTTAACGTTATTGTATGACAAGATGTTGGTCCCGCATAGTTTGACTTCAAGATTCGCATTCTTATCTGCTAATTGTATCAACGTACGGTCAATCGAGCACACTCCAGATATGGTCAGAGATTACATAGTCAAATCATTTATGGCCGCAGATATAGAGAAATTGTACTTGTTGCCATATAATACTGGTCATGGGTTAGATTTCATTCTAAATTCATTTATTATAATTATTCATTTTTTTGCCATTCTATATAACATTTCCGTCTAAACTTTTGTCTTATTTTACAGTGGACACTGGTTGTTGGTCGCGATTAATCCGATGAAAGAAATAGTGTATTATCTGGATTCATTGGATGGTGATCAAACAAAATATCCTGATATGAAGACTATGGTTGATACGTAAGTGATGAGATATACTGTTCTGAATAATTATCTTTATTTATTATGTGAGATTATTCTAAATATTCGTTTATATTATGTTAGATCTATAAAAATATTTCGATCGCAAAGAGAAGCAACAGTGCCAAAAAGGAAGACTAACAACATTAGCTGGATCAGAGTGCAGGTATATTTTCACATTTTTTTACTGTTATAATGATTCTACTTTATAAAACTATTTAAACTATATATCCTCATAAATGATCGTTTTTTTTTTCATTTACAGTATCCTCATCACCGCAATGGGATTGATTGCGGATATTTTGTATTGCGCTTTATGAAGGAAATTATTCACTCGGGTCAAATAGTTATTCCAATCATGGTATGGTTCAATTCATAAGTTATATGATTTATTTTAATAATTAACCGATATTTCATCTGAGTAATAAGTTTTAAAACTAAATCGTGCATGTTCTGTTATATTATGTAGTACTTTGATAAATTCAAGTGTGATACTTAATCGAAAGCAGGATTGGAAGAAATTAAGGAGGAATGGTGTCAATACATTCTTGAGTTGAGAATTGTATAAGTTATATGTATCGTCAAATATTGATGTGGGATAATAATATTTCTGGAAGTCATATTTATTTGTAAAGTTATCGGATTTGTAATTATATGTAAATTGACTGTATTTGTGATGTTGTTCTGAGGATCGGATTGTGTTGTAATATATTTAAGCAGATTTATGTGTATTAAAATGATTATGAGCAAAGTGATGAATTACAATGTATATATAAGTCCAAAGTGTTGAATTAAAGGCCTGAATTATAAGCAGGGAATGTATTTGTTATAAGCAGGTTTATCGAAAAATATATAAAAAATGTGATTATTTAAATAATAAAAATTTAAAAAATGTGAAGAATAGACAACGCTTTTACAAAAAAGCGCTGCTAAAGGTGGGGAAAGGGGGGGTCTATGAAAGCGCTTTCTAAAAGCGCTACTAAAGGGGAGGTCTAAGAAAGCGCTTTTTAAAAGCGCTGCTAAATGGGGGTCTAAGAATGCGCTTTCTAAAAGCACTGCTAAATGGGGGGTCTAAGAAAGCGCTTTCTAAAAGCGCTGTTAAATGGGGGGAGGGTGGGAAAATAGGCAGCGCTTCTAAAAGTGCTGCTAAAGGGGGCAAAAAAACGTTGCTAAAAGTGCTGGTAAATGGGGTCTATAGCAGCACTTTTTCCATATAAAAAAGCGATGCCTTTATCTTTAGCAACGCCACTTTAGGCAGCGCTTTTAAGCGCTGCTAAAGGTCTGTTTTGGCATAGTGATATCATTATCTTTGTCACACAACTTGCTTAAGAATAATTAAATTATTATATAAAGTTTCAACAATCAAAATTGCTCAAATGTAGGATTAAGACTCTTACCAATAGTCTTATCTTTGTTGTCACCCCAATAAGAGAAATACTTTTTATTAGGAGTAAAAGATAAAATATGTATACCTTTAGTAATATTCTTTGAACTTCCACTATCAAGATATCGTTTCTGAGTTGTCAAGTACATCTCCATCACAACTTAACATTTTTACCTTTTGTACCCAAGTGTTTTTCGGTCCTCATGGATTAGTGGAATACAAGTTATGCCTATGGGTCAAATTTCAATTACGGTGATAATATTAAGATAAAGAAGATATATTTATCATTTTATTTTCACGGTTTTTCTTATATAAATCATCTGAAGAGAAAACATTTTTATCTTTATGACTTTTTCTAACAAAGAAGAATAAATAAATATGATAATTTTTACCATAATAATTGCACTTAGGTATATTATAACTTGATGTCCTATTACCATGACAAATATTACTAAAACTCTTTGCAAAAAAATTTGGTTCATGACCTAGATCAAGTTTATTATAGGTTTCTCTTTCATTACCTAAAATGAAATTCATGTTATCTTTCTATTTGGTAAACTTATCAAGTGTGTTATACAAATCATAACTTTTGTTTTCTATAATATATAATTTTTCACACTTGATAGGTTTGTCAAAGTTTCCATAAGAAGCAGAAAAAAGAGAAGAGTTATAAATTGATCTCACCTTATCAGAAAGGATCAATGGCCTGTCATGTGTCGTTGGATTGTAGCTTTCACCGGAGTTAGAAAGAAAGAGGGGGGTGTACTTGCAAGGCACTCCGATGCTTAAGTGAGTAAAGGATCAGAGTGGGAGAGCAAATACAAAGAAGTAGGTGTAGAGAATAAGATACCTTACCCTCTAGTGAAAGAGGGTATTTATAGAGAGACCTCAGCGCAGGGCCAACGGTTGCCTTGCATTGGGCCAGACTTCCAGGATCAACCTAAGTAACTGTTAGGGCTTACATGGTGTGGTGAAGACCACCACGTGGTCTTCGCCCTAGATCAACTGCCATGTGATCTTCAGAAGGTGGGATGACTAACTCTTTCGGAGCTGGGTAGTTTCTTGATGACGTGTCCCTGCATGGGGGAACACGTGGAGAACATGGAGGAAACGCGTGAGTCTATCTGTCAAAGGAGTCATTTGCCTGACATATGTGGCTCGTGCCCGACATGGGAGGATTGGGCCTTATTGGGCCTCCCCAACATAGTGTTAGGTTGGGCCTCCTCGACAGAATGGAAGGTCCTGACCTAGTCCAGAACAGGAGCCCCTCAAGTCGTTGCTCCAAGGAGGAGGAGTGATGACTTAAGAAAAATACCACGTCAAAGATAAGTATGGAAGGCGATCTTATGCGCGGAAGAGGAAGTCAAGGGTCATACTCATCGGATTGTTATGTCGGGGAGGTGAAAAGATGATCGGGCGCGAGCTTTTTGAGCTCGAGGGAAAATGAAAGGGCATGGTCGGTCATGGTTGTCACGTGTTAGGTACCCATTACTCATCCTAGGGCGGCTAGTTATAGGGTGCTTAAGTGCCTAGGGGCGCCTCGAGTCCCGTGCTAGGCCTATAAATAGCCTTGTTCTGCCCCATTTCTCACTTTTCACTCTCTCTCTGCTCTTGACGTCGCTTCCTTTCTCTTCCGTCTCTTCAAGTTCTGCGCAATTAGTTTCTTGATTTTTCGTTCTGACTTTCACCCTTTTTCACCTTGTTTTACTTATTTTCTGACGATCCTGCGGTGGACATGATGAATGTCACGGGGAGATCGCAGGGTTTTCCGGTGAATACGTCGGGCAACCCTAGAAGAAAGAGTAGGGTTAGGATGAAGGTTCTGGGGACAAGTGTTGAAGGCCCCAAGCAGGTAGGTTGGTCATGGATGAATTCCCCAGGGACACGTGTTGTAGTCCCAGGCCTATAGGATAGTCTTGATGATTACCCCAGGGAGCCAGAAGGCTCTTAGTGGGTACGTTCTGGTTTGGGCGTGGTTCCTCCTCTAGAGTTTTACGCGCCTCGCTAAGGACCAACGTTGGAGATCACGTTCCCGTTTATCGAGGTGCTAGAGGTTCTTCCCACGGGAGTCTCCTCTCTTCGCTCATTCACTTGATCTGTGGTGGAAGGATGGATTTGATTCTAAACATCAAATTCACCAATTTCCTCTGCTTTTCAGGTGTAAATGGATGCTTGGGCCCAAGGAACTGTTGAAATTGACAATGAGTCAGATTCTCCAATGGCGCTGCTTGGCAAGGAGCACATGAGATCCCCCGAGGATTGGTCCGGGGAGGAGCCCTTGAGTATCTCCTCCCGCTTTGCCGATGAGGATTCTAACACTTTTTCCAATGTCGAGGATCGTGTCGAGGACTCCATTGTTAATTGGCAGGCATATAAACCTCGAGTGACCCACCGGATATGCTCGGTGTACGGGGGGATGAGATTCTCTAAGTACGAGTTCGCCTTATGTGAGGTGGGACTGCACCTTCCCTTCACTGACTTTCAGCTGGGGGTCTTTAATTGACTTCGTCTGTCACCCTCATAGCTTTATCCCAACACCATTGCGTTTGTGCGAGCGTACGAGATTGTTTGCCAGTATCTTGGTGTCGGGGACACTCACCCGCTCTTCTTCCGCATCTTTCATCTCCAGAGACAAACTATCGATGACCGACACAACTGGGTGTCTTTAAAGCAACCAAGAAGACTCTTTTGAGCATACATGGATTCTATCCAACACTTTAAGGATCAGTGGTACGTCGTTAGACCGGTCACCCACGTGGCCACAAATTCCCTTTTTGACCGCAAGGTCCGAGAGAAGGATGAACAACCCGAGGAGGTTCTGGTGTCGAAAATCCTTCTAGTTTGGACGAAGGAGCATTTCAACAGAGGCACTGATAGTTATATCATGCGGCCAGGCTCGATGAACACCGAGGACCGAGCGACTTACCAGAAGCTGGTCGCTTTCGTGGCCATATTTCCCCCCGTGAGGTGTGTGACCCTGGACGAGCAATTCATCCTCGAGGCCAATGGGGAGACTCACACGGAGTCGCGCTTAATCAACACGAGGGCCCTCCTCGAATGCGCTTCTGAAGAGGAAGCTTTGCGCCTCTTAGGTAGTAAGTTTAGTTTATTTCCTGCGTGCCCGACTTCGGTTTGATATACTAACTTCGTTTATTTCTCTTTTGTAGGAAAGATGTCTAGCATGTACGAGCATGTGAAAAAGTTGGTGGTCACCAAGGTCGGCAAGAAATCAGGTAAGGGAAGGGTAACACATGTGCAACAGATGCCCGGTCCGGATTCTCGGCCCGACAGGTCGTCTTTCTCTCCTCGGGGTAGTCAGTCTCCCTCCTTGCAGATCACATCAAAGAGAGTGTGACTATCAGGTTCGGAAACCGTTGATATCACTAACGGGGGCTCCGAGGAGAGGTTTGGCCTCCCGCCCTGTCACTTGCGGCCGAAATTCTTCAGTGGGGCCAACTCTCCCGTGGTGGGCGCAGTTGTCCTGGGTGCTGATAAGCAGACGAGGAAGAAGATTTTATTTGAGAATCTGGCCGTAGTGATTTGGGTCTTAAAGACGACCATGGTTCTTAACGATGAGGCATGCTCCTCAGCTGATTTCACCAAACTACAGGCCGACTTGGCAACTGTCAAGGCGGAGATGAGAAAATTGGTTGCTGACCTCGGCCAGATGAAAGAAGACAGCGCTGCCCAGCGCAAGTTGTACGATGAGGTGGAGAAACAGCTGAAGGTCGTGGCAAGGAGAAGATGAGGCTTATGGCGCAAATCGATGAATTGGAAGCAGTTTCGTGGCCTACAGAGGATGAGACCGAGGAGGAAAAATGGATGGGAACTCGGGCTGCCCTACTGTGCAGGATTTCGGAGCTCGAGTAGGATTGCTTAGGGCGCTTGAGGGGGGCTACGACAGCACCGTGGAGCAACTCCGACTTGTGAACCCGGACGTCCCGTTTACTACAGCAGGGACGAGTCTTTTCCATCAAATCATTGCAAGTCGCATGGTCGCCCTAGAGCTTGATGAGGAAGATGAAGCTCTGGCCGAGGATGGTGGTGTGCAACAAGAGGCCTCTTAGTCTGTTTGTTTTTTCTGGCATGCGCTCTTGTATTTGTTTTGAGATGTATTGTCGGGTCGACGTGCCCTTTTATGTAACTATGTACAATGGGTTCTGCCCATTTTTTCTTGAATGAATCTTATTATTTTCTACTGTGTGTGCTTGTATGTTTATTTTCTTTTATGTATGAATGTTGATTGCTTACTTGCTCGACATGCGATGTCACCGACTGTGTGGAGAATGAGTCGGGTGGTCGGAGATGGTACTCGTCCAACTAGGGGTTAAGGTCTTTGGCAAAGGCCCTTCCCCGGGTGTGAACTTCCCATTGCAAGCAGGGTGTTCTGCCCTACTGGTACGACAACGATGGAGCTCGGTCGAGGGATCCCCGCTGGAGCAAGGGTCGTGCCCGCACACACAAAGGGATGACTCTTGTCTTTTTGTTTTTAAAAGTAGGAGTCACGGTGGTACCATGCCGTGCCCCTGTTTTATGACGTTGATGGGTTGCAAGCAGTGTTTAATTGTAATACTGTTTAAGTTTTTCTACATTCCATGGTCGAGCAAGTTTGTCCCCTTGTAGGTTTTCGAGGTAGTAAGCCCTGTTACCCGTCTTGTCCCGGACGCGGTAGAGGCCTTCCCAGTTTGTGGCGAGTTTGCCTTCGTGAGAGTCCTTTTGGTTTCTCCGCAAGACCAGGCTGCCCGTTTGGAATTCGCGCCTGATGACTTTGTTGTCATGGTGCGAAGCTATCCTTTGTTTCAATGAAGCTTCTCGAAGGGATGCTCTCCTCCTGGTCTCCTCGACCAGGTCAAGTTCTTCCCTGAGTGCCTCGTCGTCTTCTTGGTTCTTCTAGAGGGCTCCCTTATCTCGACGCGGATCACCACTTCTATCCTGTAGGTCAGTCGGAATGTGGTATCCCCGGTCTTGTAGTATGGGGTGGTCCTGTAAGGCCAGAGGATGTTGTGCAGCTCCTCGAACCATCCTCTCTTGGCGTCCCCCAGCCTACGTTTCAGCCCGCGCATAATTACCTTGTTCGCTGCTTCAGCCTGCTCGTTCGTCTGCGGGTGTTCGACTGACGTGAAGTGTTGTTTCGTGCCTAGTCTGGCGACGAAGTCCTAGAAGTTCTTGTCGGTGAACTGTGTCCCGTTGTCGGTGAGATGGCCTGGGGCACACCGAACCGGGAAAGTATGTTCCGCTTGTAGAATTGTAGTATGTTCTGGGCCGTGATTTTGGCCAGAGTTTCGACTTCTATCCACTTGGTGACATAGTCCATGTTGACTATCAAGTATTTGTTTTGATAGGATCTGATGGTGAAGGGTCTAAAGATGTCCATTCCTCACCAGGAAAACGGCCACGACGATGAGAGCATTTTCAGCTTGCTAGGTGGGGCGAGGTGCATGTCCCCGTGTCGTTGGCATCTGCCTCACTTCTTGATGTGCTCTTTCACGTCCTGCTGCATGGTGGGTCAATAGTACCCTGCTCGTAACGCTTTGCGGGCGAGTGCTCTCCACCTAGGTGTTGGGCGTTGATACCCTCGTGGATCTCTTGGAGTATGCCTGACACCTGGGATTCGTCGATGCACTTAAGGAGGTTTTAACCGTATAGGGATTTGAACTGATGGTCTAATAGGTTCGAGGTCGATTTGGGTTTGAGGGAAAGTAGGCCTTCGTGCCAAAATTTGTCGTTGAGGTTTCAACCCTGTAGGGTAATTATATTGTGAGAAACTCTAATGACTATGGTGTAGTTGTAAGGATATATGGGAATTAGAGCGTGAATATGATACGGGATTGGCCTAATAAGTCATATATTTTATGCCTTTATCGCTGTAATAAATTAGGAATGGTTTAGGGATGTGTTGGGGGCATTAGGGAAGGAAATCGTTGGACTTTTGGGTTGATTTTAGGTTCTGGTACATAACAGCGTTTTGCTGTAATCGTGTGTTCGCACAACGAATAAACTCGCCCCAGACTCGCACATCGAACTTGCTAGAGAACGTAGCAGAGTTTCGCAAATTCTGAATTTTATGCAGTGATGCCTTGATGTTGTGATTTCTTTGACGAGTTAATATGAGTATGACTATGAATTCTTATGATTTGTACATGATTATATAATGCTTCCTATGATGTAATGATTGACAAACTATGATGATATTTCCATGAGTTTTAATGATTCTATGATGACATAATGTATGGTGATGATTTCGATGAATGATGATGCACCTATGATGTTATTATGAGGATGATTATTGATGTGTGCATCATGCATTCATGTGCATCCGGACTTCGGTTCAGGACCTTGATTTCTTTGTCTTCAGTCCCATTGTGCGGATGTGAAGTATTTTGACTTGCTTTGGTTCTTGAGTAGAATCGATCCTATTGATGGGGATCTATGGAGGGTTGATGGCCCAGTGTCCATCGAGTTGTGATGATTGGTACCACATGCATGAGTCTTGTTGCATTTGCATTTATGAGATAATTTGGTGTAATTTATGATATTATGACCTTTGATGTTCCTTGATGATTATGATGATGTTGAATATGAAAATGACGCCATTTTATATATTGAATTCCTATATTGATTATTATGAATCATTTTACTCACCCTGCCTGTTTGAATGTTGCCTCCACGTGGGTAACGTGCAGATGACCAGGTTTAGCCGTGGATGTCGTCGAGGATCTTTTTGGAGTTTTGAGTTGTTGGTCATTTTGGTTAACTTAGAGAGTTTTGCTCTGATGGTGTAACATCAGGTTGGGGTCTTTGAGTTAAACCATGTTTTATTTGATTTTGTTATTTTGATTATGTTTCCGAACAAGGAAAACTTTGGATTATGCCTTTTTGAGTTCCGCTGCCTTTTGAGCAATTTTTGATATCTTTTGGGAAAACCCGTTATTTACGGAGCCTTGACCTATATTTGATTTATTGGGAAATGTATGCCCTTTGAGGTGATTTTTATTGAGTTTAATATTTTACTCTGATAAATGTTAATATTTTTCCATTTAATTTGTGAGGTAGAAAAGGGTGTTACATTAGTGGTATCAGAGCAGGTCAGTCTGTACGGCCAAGTTTTTATGTTGTTAGTCCCCTGTCAGTCAATAGTGTGAGAACACTATTGGATGAGTTGTTTCTTCTAACCCTGTTGGTGGTTGCAAATGGCTGGAAGAAATGATCGTGCTATTGCTGATGCGCTGGAATCACTTGCCCAAGTGGTGGCCCAGAATGATGGATATCTAGATGAGTTTCGTGCTTTGGGAAAGTTCCAGAGGAACAATCCGCCGACTTTTGTGGGCACTCATGATCCTGATGATGCGCAGAAGTGACTGAAATTAATTGAGAATATTTTCCGAGTTATGGCATGCACTGATGCTCAGCAGGTGCAATTTGGTGTGCATATGCTAGTATAGGAAGCTAAGGACTGGTGGGATAACACTCGTCAGAGATTGGGAGGGGTTGGCATTGCAATAACTTGGACTGTGTTTAAGGAAGAAGTTTTGAGGAAGTATTTTCCTGAAGATGTTTGGGGCAAGAAAGAGGTGGAATTCCTTGAGCTGAAGTAAGGGAACATGATTGTGGCTGAGTATGCAGCAAAGTTTGAGGTTTTAGTGAAGTTTTGTCTACATTACAATCCTGCTGACGCAGAGATATCGAAGTGTCTCAAGTTCGAGAATGGATTGAGACCAGAGATTAAGCAAGGAATTGGGTACCAGTAAATTTGTCGGTTAGTGAGAGGAAAGAGAAAGGTCAGTATAGAGGGAAATCGTATGTAACTTCTGGTGATAAAGGAAAGTAGAAGGCTTCAAATGGGAAAAAGTCAAGTGGATGAGCGGTTACTGCTCCAGGCAAGTGTTATAAGTGTGGCGAGCAAGGTCACCGTGCTGGGGTTTGTAGGGCGCTGAGATGTCATCGTTGCGGGAAGAGAGGTCATAGAGCTACTGACTATAAAGATGAAGCTCCGACTTGCTTCAACTGTGGAGACAAGGGTCATATCAGTACCCAGTGTCTGCAGTCGAAGAAGACTGCTACTACTTCTCAGACGAATGGCAGAGTGTTTGCTTTGAGCGGTGCGGAAGAACCCAAGACAGATAACTTGATCAGAGGTACTTGCTTTATTAATGATGTTGAATTGATTGCTATTATTGATACCGGTGCTACTCATTCATTTATTTCGCTTGAATGTGCTAAGAGGTTGAATTTTAAATTATCTTCTATGGTTGGGAGTATGGTTATCGATACCCCAGCTAATGGTTCTATGACTACTGCGTTAGTCTGTTTGAGTTGCCCTTTGACTATCTATGATAAGAGTTTTACGATAGACTTGGTTTGTCTACCTTTACATCAAATTAATGTTATTCTTGGTATGAACTGGTTGGAGTTCAACAATGTTCATATCGATTGCTACAACAAGACGGTGAGGTTCCCAGAGTTTGGTGATTATAGAGAGCTGATGTTTGTATCTGCGAAGCAAGTAGAATAACTCTTAGAAGATGAGGCTCATATGTTTGCATTTCTTGCATCACTTCAAGTTGATTATGAAGCAGTGCATGTGGAGCTACCAGTTGTTCAGGAATTTCCAGAAGTGTTTCCAGACGACGTGAGTGACTTACCTCCTGAGCGCAAGGTAGAGTTTACTGTTGATGTGATACCAGGCACTAGTCCTGTGTCGATGGCTCCTTATCGGATGTCTACATCTGAGTTAGGAGAATTGAAGAAACAGTTGGAAGAGCTGCTTGAGAAGAAGTTTATTAGACCGAGTGTTTCTCCATGGGATGCTCATGTGTTGTTGGTGAAGAAGAAAGATGGTAGCATGAGATTGTGTGTGGATTATCGACAGTTGAATAAGGTAGCAATTAAGAATAAGTATCTACTTCTGAGGATTGATGATTTGATGGGTCAATTGGAGGAGTTGTTATTGATTCGTCGAAAGTTGATGCAGTGTTGCAGTGGGAGACTCCAAAGTCTACTACTGAGATTCGAAGTTTCCTTGGATTGGATGGTTATTATCGCAGGTTTATAGAAGGATTTTCAAAGTTGGCACTGTCATTGACTCAGTTGACTCGAAAGGGTCAAGCTTATGTGTGGGATGTTGCTTGTGAGCAAAGTTTTGTAGAACTCAAGAAGAAGTTGACGACTGCTCCAGTGTTGATTTTGCCAAATCCGAGTGAGTCTTTTGTAGTGTATTGGGATGCATCGAAGATGGGTCTTGGTGGCGTACTGATGCAGAATGGTCAGTTCATTGCTTATACTTCCAGACAACTGAAAGTTCATGAAAGGAATTATCCTACGCATGACTTAGAGTTGGCCGTGGTGATGTTTCTGTTGAAGGTTTGGAGACATTATCTTTTTGGGTCCAAGTTCAAAGTGTCCACTAATCACAAGAGCCTGAAGTATTTGTTTGATCAGAAAGAGTTGAACATGAGGCAGAGAAGATGGCTTGAACTTCTGAAGGATTATGATTTTGAATTGAGTTACCATCCTAGTAAGGCTAATGTTGTGGTTGATGCGTTGAGTAGGAAGTCCTTACATATGTCGATGCTTATGGTTTGAGAGTTAGGACTGGTTGAGCAATTCAGAGATATGAGTTTGGTTTGTGAAGAGACTCCTAACAGTGTGAAGTTGGGTATGCTGAAGTTGACTAGTGGTTATTCTCCAAGAAATTAGAGAAGGTCAGAAATCTGATTTGAGTTTGGTGGATCGTCTCACGTTAATCAATCAAGGTAACGAGGGTGATTTTCAGATTGATAAGAATGGTGTGACGAGGTTCAGAGATAGGGTGTGTGTTCCCGATGTGCCAGAAATCAAGAAGAGCATTCTTGAGGAAGGTCACAGAAGCGGGTTAAGTATTCATCCTGGTGCCACAAAGATGTATCAAGATTTGAAGAAATTGTTTTGGTGGCCAGGTATGAAGAAAGAAATTGCAGAGTTTGTATATGCTTGTTTGACTTGTCAGAATTCGAAGATTGAACATCAGAGACCGTCAGGTCTAATGCAACCGTTGAATATTCCAGAATGGAAATGGGATAACATTTCTATAGATTTTGTGACATGTTTACCGAAGACTTTGAAGGGATATGATTCGATTTGGGTGATTGTTGATAGATTGACCAATCGGCTCATTTTATACTGATGAGGATCAATTATTCGTTGCAGAAGCTTGCCGAATTATATATTGATCAGATTGTGAAATTGCATGGTATTCCTTCAAATATTGTGTCTGACGGAGATCCGAGATTTACATCGAGTTTCTGAGAGAGTTTGCAGACAACTTTGGGTACTAAGTTGAGGTTGAGTTCTGCCTATCATCTGCAGACGGATGGACAGACAGAGGGAACTATCCATTCGTTGGAGGATTTGTTGAGAGCTTGTATGTTGGATCGAGGTGGATCATGGGATAGTCTTTTACCATTGATTGAGTTTACCTACAATAACAATTACCATTCTAGTATCGGAATGGCACCGTATGAGACTTTGTATGGTGAAGGTGTAGGACTCCTTTATGTTGGTAAGAATCAGGCGAGAGTGTTGTACCCGGACGTGAGGTTGTGAAAGAGACGACTGGAAAGATCAAAACGATCCAAGAAAAGATGAAAGCTTCGTAGAGTCGTCAGAAAAGTTACCATGATAAAAGGAGGAAAGCACTTGAATTTCAAAAGGGATATCACGTGTTTTTTAGAGTTACGTCGGTAACTGGTGTTGGCGGAGCTTTAAAGTCTCGAAAGCTCACATCACATTTTGTTGGTCCGTATCAGATTTCGGAGAGGGTGGGGGAGTAGCATATCGGATTGCTCTACCGCTGTCACTTGAGAATTTGCATGATGTGTTTCATGTGTCTCGGTTGAGGAAGTACATTCCAGATCCGTCACATGTGATTCAGATGGATGATATACAAGTGAGAGATGACTTGACCGTTGAGGCGTTGCAAGTACGGATTGATGGACGAAAAGTGAAGCAACTGCGAGGTAAAGAGACTGCCTTGGTAAAGGTATTGTAGGGAGGACCAACTGGAGAAAGTTGAACTTGAGAGCATGAAGATCAGATGAGGGAGTCGTATCCGACTCTGTTTCCTTGAGGTAATTTTCGAGGGCGAAAATTCTTTTAAGTGGGGGAGAGTTGTAACACCCCAAATTTATTGGAATATTTATTTAATTTATTTAAATATAAATATTCGTATTTTTGGTGATTTTCGGTGGTTGTTGTGAAATGTTGAGAATTATAGATTTTTAGGTTATTTATTTAAATAATAGTATATAATATGGATATATCAGTATTATTACTAACTTAAATAAATATAAGTTAACTAAGGGAAAATTGGACAATTACGGAGGAGTTAGTGAGAGTAATGTTGGAAAAGCCCAATTTATAGGCCCAAAGTTAGGTTTAACAAAAAATAATTTTGAGGGAATTAGGATTCATTCTTGTTAGACTGTCAAAAGGGAAGAGATAGAGGCCAGAGCTCTGAGGAAGGGGATTGAGGCAAAAGCTTCCCAAGGTTTCCAAGAATCAAAGGAGAAGGCTTGAAGTCAGCATTTAAGGTATGGGGAGTATTGCCTTCATTGTTTTCAATATGTGATTTCAATGTATTTAAAGTCGATTTAAGGATTTAAAGGGTTTGAGGCTGATTTTGAGATAAAGGAAACTAGGCCTTCGTGGCCAAAATCTATTATTGAGGTTTTAACCGTATAGGGATTTGAACTGATGGTCTGATAGGTTCGAGGTCGACTTGGGTTTGAGGGAAAGTAGGCATTCATGGCCAAAATCTATCGTTGAGGTTTCAACCCTGTAGGGTAATTATATTGTGAGAAACTCTAATGACCATGGTGTAGTTGTAAGGATATATGGGAATTATAGCGTGAATATGATACGGGATTAGCCTAATAAGTCATATATTTTGTGCCTTTATCGTTGTGATACCTTAGGAATGATTTAAGGATGTTTTGGGGGCATTAGGGAAGGAAATCGTTGGACTTTTGGGTTGATTTTAGGTTCTGGTGCGTAACAGCGTTTTGCTGTAATTGTGTGTTCGCACAACGAAGAATCCTTCGCACAACGAATAAACTCGCCCCAAACTCGCACATCGAACTTGCTAGCGAATGTAGCAGAGTTTCGCGAATTCTGATTTTTGTGCAGTGATACCTTGATGTTTTGATGTTGTGATTTCTTTGACGAGTTAATATGAGTATGACTGTGAATTCTATGTGATTTATACATGATTATATGATGATTCCTATAATGTAATAATTGATGAACTATGATGATATTTCCATGAGTTTTGATGATTCTATGATGACATGATGTATGAATATGATTTTGATGATGATGATTTTGATGAATGATGATGCACTTATGATGTTATTATGAGGATGATTATTGACGTGTGCATCATGCATTCATGTGCATCCGGACTTCGGTCAGGACCTTGATTTCTTTGGCTTCAGTTCCATTGTGCGGATGTGAAGTATTTTGATGTGCTTCGGTTCTCGAGTAGAGTCGATCCTATTGATGGGGATCTATGGAGGGTTGATGGCCCAGTGTCCATCGAGCTGTGATGATTGGTACCACATGCATGAGTCTTGTTGCATTTGCATTTATGAGATAATTTGGTGTAATTTATGATATTATGACCTTTGATGTTCCTTGATGATTATAATGATGTTGAATATGAAAATGACACCATTTTATATATTGAATTCCTATATTGATTATTATGAATCGTTTTACTCACCCTGCCTGTTTGAATGTTGCCTCTACGTGGGTAACGTGCAAATGACGAGGTTTAGTCGTGGGTGCCGTCGAGAATCTTTTTGGAGTTTTAAGTTGTTGTCCATTTTGGTTAACTTAGAGGGTCTTGCTCTGATAGAGTAACATCAGATTGGGGTCTTTGAGTTAAACCATGTTTTATTTGATTTTGTTATTTTGACTATGTTTCCGTACAAGGAAAACTTTGGATTATGCCTTTTTGAGTTCCGCTGCCTTTTGAGCAATTTTTGATATCTTTTGGGAAAACCCGTTGTTTATGGAGCCTTGACCTATATTTGATTTATTGGGAAATGTACGCCTTTTGAGGTGATTTTTATTGAGTTTAATATTTTACTCTGATAAATGTGAATATTTTTCCATTTAATTTGTAGGGTAGAAAAGGGTGTTACACAATGTGCTTGTATCACGCCATGGCCCATTTCCTTAAGGTGGTGGGGAATAGTCTGCACTTGATAACTCCCCAGACGTTTATGTAGTCCAGCATCGCGTCTATGCTTTCGACGTAGTCGTCCGGGTCGGTCGTCCCATCGTAGGTTGCCAAGATTGGGGGTTTCTCCATCCCGACGGGCAAAGGTGCTTCCCTGATGGCTCTGCACAGTGGTGAGCGTTAGGTGTCTTCGTCACTCCGGACGGGTGACGACGAGGGGGAGGCTGAATCCAGGCGGTTTCGTCGTCGGCGTGGGCTCTTCAGTTGTGCCCTCGGTTTGGAAGAGGTTGTAGCAGCTTTGTTCTTTTTCAGAGCTGGGGAGTGCCGCTCTTCTCGAGGAGGGGACCTGTCTCTCTTGTGAGAAAGCGTCGGCTGGGTCGCTCTAGGCGGGAATGAGTCCCAGCCGGTTGCGGCGATGGGCTCTTGGAGTTCTTCATGTGTCGTGTCTGCTGTGGAAGAGGTGAAAGATTGAGGGAAGCCTAGTGAAGGTGTCTCCGCGGGGGAGAGAGGTTGATAGAACATTGTCGATGGTGTTTCCTCGAGGCAGAGAGGCTGACAGAGTGTCGTTGATCGTGTCTCCGTGGGGGAGGAGACAGGCTGGGAGAAACTGGGTGAAGGTGTCTCCGCGGGGGAGAGCGCGGCGGTTGTTCTCTCTCGAGCATCCTTATCTGTTTATTTTTCCCGAATATCATTAGGTTGATTTGATTGATCACCGTGAACAAGACCGTGATGGTTGGGTCGGTGCCCGCCGGTGCCAGAATGAGCTGGTAGACAGCCGAGTTGTCTAAGTGCTAGACAGTGTTGAAGGCCGCGTCTTCTGAGAAAGGAGGCGGTGTGCCTGTCCCTGTGGTCACCTTCCTCGTTGTGGACGACAGTGTTGGGGTCGTGGCCGTCCCTGTTGGGCAATGGGGTAATGACAGGTCCTGAGGCATTGTTATTGTGTGGGCTGGCCATGATTGGAATGGAAGTTGAAGGTTTATTTCGCTTTGGTTCTTGAGCTTTTGTGCTTGGATAGGAGAAAAAACGGGGAACCTGAGATTCCCACAGACTGAGCCACTAATCTCACCTGATCAGAAAGGATCAATGGCCTGCCACATGTCGTTGGATTGTAGCTTTCAACGAAGTTAGGGAGAAAGAGGGAGGTGTACCTGCAAGGCACTCCAATGCTTAAGTGAGTAAAGGATCAGAGTGGGAGAGCAAATACAGAGAAGTAGGTGTAGAGAATAAGATACCTTACCCTCTAGTGAAAGAGGGTATTTATAGAGAGACCCCAGCGCAGGGCCAACAGTTACCTTGCATTGGGCCAGACTGCCAGACCCAACCCAAGTAACTGCTAGGGCTTACGTGGCGTAGTGAAGACCAGCACGTGGTCTTTGCCCTAGATCAATTGTCCTGTGATCTTCGGAAGGTGGGATGACCAACTCTTTCGAAGGTGGGTAGTTGCCTGATGACGTGTCCCCGCGTGGGGAAACACGTGGAGAACGTGGGGGAAAAGCGTGAGTCTTCCCGTCAAAGGAGTCGTCTGCCCGACATATGTAGCTTGTTCCCGACATGGGAGGATTGAGCCTTATTGGGCCTCCCCAACATAGTGTTGGGTTGGGCCTCCCCGACAGAGGGGCAGGTCCCGGTCCAGTCCAGAACATAAATTAAAAGAGCTTGTTTTTTTACTAAGACAATATATTTCTTGTGATAAGTTTTTGCTTTCTTTTAAGAGAGGACATAGTTGACTTAGAGACAAAAACAATTTCTTTTAATTTGTTTGACTCATTATCTAACTTTTTACATATGAAAAATATCTTATTATAAGTAAATTTTAAAGTTGATGTATTTACCTCATCTTCTTCATGGTGTATTATCCTTATCAACCCTAGTATTGAAGTATCTATAGAAATCCTTGGGAGTGCGGGGACGGGGTAGTAAACTCCCTTATTATTAAGGAGAACTTGATTTTCCCTTTTGACTCCCTCTTACGTACCATTATGGAATAGGACACACTACTTTCATATTCCCATGAAAAAACATTTAATAATAGGAATTGAGAAACACAACCAAGAAATAGATGTTTGTTCCAACAAACGGGCGACAAGGGAGCTGGTGTAGGATACATGCCACGTCTCTGCCCCTTATAGGTTCTTTACAAACATACCAATATGCAATCTCTCAAGCACGAGGGATTTGAAAGGGAAAAGTGATTTAGTTTGTTTTCCTCTTCTTATCCCGATAACTCTTTCACACATGGGTGAGTCTCTTGAGTATGGGGCGAGTCCCTCAAGCATGGGATGGACCTTCAAGTGTCAATGAGGTGAGTTATCAAACATCAGTTGAGATGAAAAGCATGTGCGTCATAAAATGTGATTAATGATGACTTAGTCTTAGGAAGCCAATTTTGTCTTGATTCCTCACGTGTATCGCTGACGTGTGAATATTTTTTAATTGTTGGGATTATTGACTACCCCTATCATTGTACTTCCCATTCATATAAAAGTATTTCATCATTTTCCTTCTAACCTTTTTTCACATCTCCAACCCTTCAAGTTTGCGTCCAATCCCTTAGGACGCAAGTTCTTCTTGACACAAGTTCTTAACTTAGTTTACATGTATGATTTTGCCATTGTTTGCTCCCTTTTATCTTGACAGTGATCATTAAGGCTTAAATATTGGCTTATTTAATTCCATTATGACTTTAGTTCATAAGTAGTTTTGAAAGCCATGGCAGTTTTGATAGTGATTCCCTTGTTCCTCTTATTTTTTCCAAAAAATAATAGCGGGTATAGACGCTAAATGTTCTAAACTCAAAGACTTCATATATTTGTATTTTAGTATGGATAGGATTGCTAATTTTCGATGGTAAATCATAGTTCCCAGTAGTGAAAGCAAAAATGACGTGATTTTGGAGCCATGTTATGAGGAGGATAAGTGATAACACGAAATCGTATATATATTTTGATGCATAATTCGACTAAAGTTTAACTGTTTTCGATTCGATTTCGGGTTATTTCCATGTTGTTTGTCTGATGTTTTGCAGGTATTTGATGATCACGTCTAAACAAAGCATTATGAAGAAAAGAAGCAATCTCAGATGAAATATGGACGAAAAAAGAGTGAAAACATCATGAAAAGCGCAGAAGGTTGTTTTTGCTGCTGTGACGACCGTCACAGCTCCATGACGACCGTCACACGGGTGACGACCGTCACACCTTGTGACGACCGTCATGCAGGCAAAAACGCCCCACTTCAATTGCATGTTAAAGAAGCAGTTCCAAGTCCCAAATAGTGGACCACTACTCCCTGATTTCTCTGCCTCAAAGTCCACCCTCTTCAAATTATAACCGTTAGAATTCCATTTCTATAAAAGGGGGAAGAAGGGGACCTCAGAGGGGAGCCGCATTCATACCACGAAGTGCTGCCCAAATTTATTTCCAGAGCAACCTTTCCAGTTTTAATATTCTTATTTGTTTCTCTTTACTTTTTCTGCATTATTTTCATTCTTCCAAAATTTCTACTTCTATTGTACGACCAAATTGGCATAAAGACCAGAATCCTGCCAACATCTGTGGAGGATCTGCCCAAAGGCCAATTGGAATATTTACAGGTTTCTCATTTCAATCGTAATTCCAGTTTTATTATAATGCAAATTATTATTTATTGTTTTTATTTATGTTTTATCTTTCCCAAATCCATGCCTAGCTAAATTTAAGTAATCGATATGTGGTAATAATTCGAATGGGATTTGATAACAACTGGTTGAAAAACTTTCTTTTCAAAAGTAATTTATGGTCTGAGTGTTTAAAATTAATTTACTGAATAAACTTCGTCGCGAAAGCGAGAACTTATTTAAAAGTAGTTTTGCCACGAAAGTGGGAAATTAATTAAGATACGAACCAACAAGCGAAAGTTGCGGTAAGATCAGATAGTAAACACTAGTCATTCATTTTAATAACAGCGAAAGCACTTTAAAATGAATTAGAACTTAGAGATTTCCAAAAAATAATTTTAACCCCGAACGGGATACGAAAGTGTACGTTTGACCCTTAGAATTATGATTAGCGTCAATAACCATCGTGAGGCGAGAGTCTTCAAATCACCATTTTCTGCTTAAATAAACTTTGAAAATTATTTCATACACCGGTAACTTGTCAAATCCCTGAAGAACACAATTACTGCATATCGATTCAATCAACTATAATCTAAGTAACCGTCTTAGTTTCCCTTTTAGTGACAATCTTATTCCCTTAAACATATTCTACCTAGCTAAACATAGTAACTCCCGAGAACACTAGTTTGATTACGAGTCCCCGTGGGATCGATATCTATTATTACTACACGATAGACTGTGCACTTACAGTTAGGTTGTATTAGACATAGAAAGTCGCGATCAAGTTTGTGGCGCCGTTGCCGGGGACCCGTTTAGTCAATAGTGTAACCTTCTGTTACGCCGTATAGACTAGGTTAACAATTTTCATTTTTCCTTTACTAGTGCTGTCGATTGTATGCCAAGTAATCGCTCACAAGGCGATATCTTGAAACCTTCAGTCGCAGAACTAGAACGCTTCTTACATCTAAGAAGCCGAATCATTGAGTATCAACTCAAACATAACATTCCCGATCCTCTCACTCCCATTCCCAAATCCGAAGAAGAATCAAACATGGCTGAAGGACCTCCAAACAAACCGCTGAAGGCATACGCTACACCCTCTCAGATGGAGCCTAGAAGTAGCATTGCTGCCCCAGCTATTACCCGAAATGATTTTGAGCTGAAACCATCATTGCTGTCAGCTGTACAACAAAACCAATTCTCAGGAAATGCAACTGAGGATCCAAACGAACATCTAACGAAGTTTGTACAATATGCAGACACAGTGAAAGCAAATGGAGTAACTCCAGACGCGATAAGACTTCGTCTTTTCCCATTCTCTCTTAGAGACAGAGCGTGGACATGGTTACAATCTTTACCATCCAACTCCGTTACGACGTGGGAACAATTGAAAAACGTCTTCTTAGCGAGATATTTTCCGCCAAGCAAAACTGCTATGCTTAGAGCTCAAATCAACGGATTTCGACAAAAAGATACTGAATCTCTTTACGTAGCATGGGAACGATTCAAAGATATGATGAGAACATGTCCTCACCACGGTCTAGAAGACTGGGTGACAATCCATATTTTCTATAATGGGCTTCTATACAATACCAGATTGACAATAGACGCTGCCGCGGGCGGTGCACTTATGGATAAGCCATATGACGAAGCCTATCAATTAATCGAAAACATGTCTCAAAACCATTGCCAATGGGGAGGTGAACGCACTCCGACAGAGAAGACCACAGCGAAAGGTGGGATGTACGAGATTAGCAGTCTTGAAAAGTTCAACGCTAAAGTAGATGCTCTAGCACAGAAGATTGATAGTGTGACCGTCAACCCCACTGCAACCGTCGTTGCCGTAACTCCAAATTGCGAGTTATGCGGAAGCACCACTCATAATGCACCCGAATGCCCATTGCTAGCCGAATCCCACCAGACCCGGTAAATTATGCTCAAGGAAATCCATATGCAAATACCTATAACCCAGGTTGGCGAAATCATCCAAACTTTTCTTACAAAAGCGAAAATGCATTGCAAATGCCTACTGCTCCGCCAGGATATCAGAAACCAGCTGCTGCTCAGACTGCACCTAGGAAATCGAACCTCGAGTTGATGATGGAAAAATTCATAGCTACTCAAGCTCAAACAAACAAAGAATTCCTGAATCAAAACGTACACACTAGCGAGCAAATTAAACAGTTGACCGGAAAAGTAGACGCTTTAGCCACCCACAACAAAATGTTAGAAACGCAGATATCACAAGTGGCTCAACAACAAGCCTCTGATGCCGCACCTACTGGCACATTTCCTGGACAACCCGAACAGAATCCAAAGGGCCAAGCTAATGCTGTAATACTAAGAAGCGGAAAAGAATTGGACGAACCGATCGATCCGAG
The DNA here is from genome assembly GCA_963859935.3 of Lathyrus sativus. Taxonomy (NCBI): domain Eukaryota; kingdom Viridiplantae; phylum Streptophyta; class Magnoliopsida; order Fabales; family Fabaceae; genus Lathyrus; species Lathyrus sativus. The sequence continues at coordinate 646,405,637 of OZ012741.1, forward strand.
GATCGAAAACTCAGCCATGCAACAAAAGCCAACTGAACAAGCAGAAAAGGAATCTGAGTTAGAGAAGAAGGAAGACAACGAGAAGGAGGATACCGCAAGTGAAAAAACTCAAGCACCTCCAGCGCCATATAAACCACCTATTCCTTATCCTCAAAGATTAATAAACTCCAAAACTTCAGGACAGTTTAAGAAATTTGTAGAGCTCCTTAAACAGCTGAATATTACTATTCCTTTTACAGAAGCGATAACTCGAATGCCGTCATACGCTAAATTTCTCAAAGAAATCCTGTCAAATAAGAGAAAGATCGAGGATAACGAAACAGTTACACTTACTGCAGAGTGTAGCGCTATAATTCAAAATCGCATGCCTCCTAAATTAAAAGACCCAGGTAGTTTCTCCATACCCTGCGTCATAGGAAAGTTCGTAATAGACAAAGCTCTATGCGATTTAGGAGCCAGTATCAGTGTTATGCCTTTATCTATATGCAAAAAGCTGAATATGGGAGATCTCAGACCAACCAAAATGTCTGTACAATTAGCTGACCGATCAGTAAAATACCCTGTCGGAATACTGGAAAACATTCCAGTACGCATAGGAAAATTCTACATTCCAACCGACTTCATAATCATGGACATCAAGGAGGACACTTTTATCCCGATTATCCTAGGAAGACCATTCCTAGCTACAGCCGGAGCTATTATAGACGTGAAGAAAGGAAGACTAACATTCGAAGTAGGAGAAGAAAAGATAGAGTTCATTCTCACCAAGTTCTTACAAGCACCAGCCATAGACGATACCTGCTATTTAGTAGACGAAATTGACGAATGCATAAGAGAACTTGAAATGAAGAGACCACGTATTCAGAAATAATAAAGATTCAAATACCCGATATTTCTGAAGACGATGATTGGCGTAAACCGTATAAAGACGACAGCCTAAGCGAAAGCTTAGCATTGACCCCAAACCACATGCTAGGTCCGAAGAACCATCTTTAGAACTTAAAACACTACCCAAAAACCTTAGATATGAATTTCTAGACGATGAACTAAAAAGACCAGTGATAGTCAACACCGACTTAGGACAACCAGAAACCAAAAAGCTATTAGAAGTCCTAAAGAAATACCCCACCGCGTTAGGCTATAACATAAGCGATCTAAAAGGTATAAGCCCTTCGATATGTATGCATCGAATTACAATAGAGGAAGACTCTAAAACCTCTAGAGAGCATCAGAGGAGACTGAACCCCATCCTGAGCACTGTAGTCAGAGATGAAGTAAAGAAATTGCTAGATGCAGGAATCATCTATCCGATCTCCGATAGTGAATGGGTCAGCCCAGTTCATGTCGTACTGAAGAAAGGAGGAGTCACAATAATTAAAAACGAAAAAGGCGAATCAATAACAAAAAGAGTCGTGACTGGCAGCAGGATGTGTATTGATTATAGGAAGCTTAACAAAGCCACACGCAAAGATCATTTCTCGTTACCCTTCATAGACCAAATGTTAGAAAGATTAGCCAAACATTCATATTTCTGCTATCTAGATGGTTATTCAGGATTCTTCCAAATTCCCATCTATCCTGATGACCAAGAAAAGACTATATTCACCTGTCCTTATGGTACTTTTGCTTACCGCCGAATGTCGTTCGGACTCTGTAATGCTCCAGCAACCTTCCAAAGATGCATGATGGCAACCTTTGCAGATTTCATAGACAACATCATGGAAGTATTTATGGACGATTTCTCGGTATGCGGACAAAGTTTCGAAAGATGCCTACAAAACTTAGAAATGGTATTAGAACATTGTGTAAAAGTGAACCTCGTCCTAAATTGGGAAAAATGCCATTTTATGGTCCGACAAGGAATAGTTCTAGGACATGTCATATCAGATAAAGGAATTGAGGTAGACAAAGCTAAAATAGAGATTATAAAAGATCTCCAACCTCCAAAATCCGTACGAGAAATACGGAGTTTTCTAGGACATGCCGGTTTCTACAGAAGATTTATAAAAGATTTTTCAAAAATCACAAAACCTTTGACCGGTTTGTTGATGAAAGATGTTGAGTTCGTCTTCGACGACGACTGTCTAAAAGCATTCGAAACATTAAAATCAGCCCTTATCACCGCACCAATCATGCAACCACCCGATTGGCGACTACCGTTCGAAATCATGTGCGATGCGAGTGATTATGCCGTAGGCGCAGTTCTAGGACAAAGGAAGGACAAGAAACTCCATGCCATCTACTATGTCAGTAGAACCTTAGATCCTGCCCAAATGAACTACGCTACCACAGAAAAGGAACTTCTAGCAGTTATATTTGCGCTTGACAAATTCAGTTCTTACTTAGTAGGAGCAAAAATTATCATATACACAGACCACGCTGCCATAAGGTACCTAATAAGCAAAAAGGATGCCAAACCAAGACTATTGAGATGGATCCTGTTATTACAAGAGTTTGACTTAGAAATCAAAGATAAGAAAGGAACCGAGAACGTTGTTGCAGATCACTTATCCCGAATAGAAGGCATCAGACACGAACCAGTACCGATAAACGACGATTTCCCGTACGAACGTCTGATAGCCAAATTAGAAAGTGACATACCCAACTCAATCTCGGAAGATCCAGAATTCGAAAAAGCCGTAGAAGCCGTCTATGCCCAAGTCAGATTACCTTGGTATGCTGACATCTTTAATTACCTCGTTGCGGGCGTGCTTCCGCCGGATCTCACTTATCAGCAAAAGAAGAAATTCTTCCACGATCTGAAACACTACTATTAGGACGAACCACTACTTTTCAAGAGGGGGACCGACAACATATACCGTCGCTGTGTCCCAGAGGAAGAAATAGAAAATATTATTTCCCAATGCCATTCAGCATCATATGATGGTCATGCTAGTACATTCAAGACGTGCGCTAAGATTCTCCAAGCCGGCTTATTCTGGCCTAACCTCTGGAAAGACGTTCACATCGCTGTGCTAAAATGTGATCGATGCCAACGAACTGGCAACATCTCACGATGCGATGAAATGCCTCAGAAAGGAATCTTAGAGGTAGAAATCTTTGATGTATGGGGAATAGATTTCATGGGACCATTCCCACCTTCTTTTGGAAATAACTACATACTCGTCGCTGTAGACTACGTGTCTAAATGGATAGAAGCCATTGCTGCTCCAATAAACGACGCACGAGTAGTAATCAAACTCTTCAAAAACACAATCTTTCCTAGATTCGGTGTACCCAGACTCGTCATTAGTGACGGCGGATCTCACTTCATATCGCGAATATTTGATAAACTTCTCTCTAAATATGGAGTCAGACACCGGGTAGCTACACCTTATCATCCGCAAACTAGCGGACAAGTAAAGGTCTCGAATAGAGAAATAAAACAGATATTGGAAAAGACTGTCGCTACCTCAAGGAAAGATTGGTCGTCAAAGCTACAAGAAGCTTTATGGGCTTATAGAACCGCTTTTAAGACACCAATAGGCACTACACCCTACAAATTAGTTTACGGTAAATCCTGCTATCTCCCTGTAGAACTAGAGCACAAGGCCTTCTGGGCCATTAAGACACTCAATTTCAACTACACCGAGGCAGGAGAAAAGCGAATCTTGAACTTACACGAATTGGAAGAACTTCGATTAGACGCTTACGAAAATGCCCGCATCTACAAAGAACGAACTAAAAAGTGGCATGATAAACATTCAGTCAAGAAACAATTCAGTGTGGGAGACATCGTATTGCTATTTAATTCAAGATTAAAACTCTTCCTAGGTAAACTAAAATCTAGGTGGTCTGGACCTTATGAAGTGACTACAGTACTTCAGAGTGGAGCTGTTGAAATTACCGATAAGACGAATGCACCGTTTATCGTAAACGGGCAACGTCTAAAACATTATAATAAGAATGAAACCAGCCCTCAAGTCTGCAGTATAACACTGCTTGAGCTTCCAGCTCAAACACCCGAATAGCTTCTCACCAAGCTATCGTCAGGCTTTCGACGTTAAAAATAGCGCTTACTGGGAGGCAACCCAATTTCCCTCGTTATTGTATTTCAATTTTTTTCTTTAAATTTTTTTTTTGAAAATTTAACAAAATTTCTAAACTTATAATTACTACTACTTTTCTACTTTCGTTTGTTTTCGTATTTTTATTCTTATTTTATTTTTCTCTTTTGTCTTTTGTTTCTACCGCTTTTTGTTTTTCAAAATCCTGACTTCAAACTCCTGTTTTAAACTTTTCAGGATTTTTAAAGTCTTCAAAACATTCCTTCTGTTTTCTCCGAATTACCTGCGAGTATGGCCGCGTACGACTTCACCAAAGTTCATTTTCGAGGACTAGCTCAAAAGGCAAGATTTGAAGCACTAACTGAGAGAGAAATAGCTTTAACGCTGTATTATGATAAGTCTACCATGGACAAACTAGGAATCACGGATAGCATTCAATACTTGTTCAATCAACTGGGTTGGGAGAACACTGCTTTGAAAACACGTTTTGCTACCTATAAGGATCTCACCTATGAATTCCTTAGTTCTTTCAGATACCTACCCAACTATGGTTTTGGATCCAACACCGAGCTGATTACCTTTCGAATGTTTGGAATGGACCAAACCCATAGCCGGATGTCACTAGCTACCCTCCTAGGATTTCCTAGCGGACCGCATGTGTTCATCAGTGCAGAAGATGACGATATTGATCTTCAACTCGACCAATTCTAGGGTAGAATCACAGGCGACTATCACCCTGAACCAGACAGAATGTATAATGATGATATTCATAACCCAGCTTTCAGATACTTCCATAAGATACTAGCTCACACCCTTTTCGGGAAAGAAGAAAATATTACCACGGTATCTAAAGAGGAGTTATTCATCATGTTCTGTGCTTCCCAGGGACGTACAGTAAATGCAGTGCCTTTCATGATGAGATCTTTCAGACGCCTCACTCAGGAACCACAAACACCTATTCTTATAGGAGGCCTAGTGACAATGATTGCCCACGCGCTTGGCCTTAGATTCCACTTAAATGCAAGCACTCGTTTTGGCACCATCCGACCCATGAATATTCAGTTCTGCTTTAACAGGCGCATTTTAGGAACTATGGGACCTGGACCTTATGAGTACCTCATCAACGAAAAACCTGTCCAGCTATTCACACTGCCTGATCATCTGATGACAAGTATCCACAACAAGGACAACTGGCTTTATGAATTGGATGAGCCCATGGAACCTCCTTCACCTCAGTCAACACCACAGAACTATATGTACGACAGTGACCACATCTCAGAGGCACACGACTATATGTACTATGAGGATGCTGTATCAGAAGCTGAAGTAGACCCTACGACTCCTCCGCATTACAACACCTATCCCGAGCCTATCCCTGAGGAGACCACCGACAAAATGGATACTGTTCTACTCCGGTTGGACAACGTTGATGTAGCTCTGACTACTGTAAAAGATGACATCGCAGGCATACACAGCGAACTGGTAGTATTCATGGATTTATTCTGCGACCAGCTCGACTACTACGCACGGAAATTCGATGAGTTGAAGGCACGAAAAGACTAGATACTAGTTTTAGCAGTAGATTTAGTTTAGTTTGGTTTCGTTTAGTTTCGTTTAATCATTTGGATTTTCCGCATTGTTAGTTTTTTATGTATTACATACAATCATTTCAATTTCATGTTATTTCAATTATTTTGTATTTTCGTCATTCTCTATTTTGTTGGCTGTTAAAATACATTGCAATATCAATACTAAGCCTACAAAGTCACTGCTAGTATGCCCTCAGAGAAAAATTCTGCGTTCTGCAGATTTTGCTGCTGTGACGACCGTCACAGGACCCTGACGAGTGTCACGCGGGTGACGACCGTCACACATACGTGACGACCGTCACGAACCCAAAACTGCTATCTGATATAACAGGGGTTGCGTTTTCTCTCCCACTACCCTCATTTCAACTTCCAATCATCAGAACTCATACCCCACTATAAATTTTCGTTCTCCCCACATTGCACCATATATTTCAACTCCAATCTCAACTTCCAACCACACTTCTGTCAACTTTTCCCACTTTGCAGAACAACCCCAATCCTCAGAACCCTCTCCATCTTCCAACAATGGCGAGAAATACCGAAACCCCTGATATCAGTAACATTGTCTTCAGCGAAGGTGACTCTGGCGAAAGACAGCGGGCAAACTACCTCGCATTCCATCAAAGGTCACTCCAGCCAACTCATTATCCACACATCCCGTCGCTTACGGAGCTCGGACTCCTTGAAGGCGTCACTTGGATGCTTCAAAGAGCAGGCCTCTGGACCCTATGCACCGATCCACTGCCGACATACGAACAACTCACTCTCGAGTTCCTGAGTTCGTTTACCTACCTCACTTCCAGCGGTGACCTCAACCAACACACCGATGCCGCATGCTTCAGGATGTTCGGCACAAACTATCAGGTGAACCAGAACCAGATATCCGAAATCCTACACTTCCCTCGAGGCGACAATGCTCACTGTCGCCTCACCGATCAGTTCCAGCACGAAGCTTTCGCGCTGTGGTACCAGTTGACCGGCCTCAATGCCGATGGTTGGGATTCACTGCACGCAACACATATCCATAACCCGACCATCTGGTACTTCCACCGAGCACTGAGCAACACAATCTTCGCCAGGGACAGCAACCATAAGGTGAACTCGAAAGAGCTCTTCTTCCTCCACTGCGTCTTCAACAACGAGCCTGTCAACACCGCCCCGTTCCTCCTGGCTCACATTCAGGCCAACTGTAACCGTGGCTCTAAGCCATTTTACTTTGGCGGGATTGTCACTGCCATTGCACTTGGGCTGAACCTCGGTGACCGCCTCCAGAACCTCAATTCCATCCCCTCGGTGTTCCTTGACACCGACCACTGCAGAGCCTCTCACCTTATCCGCTCCAGAGCTGACGGCAAGTACCATCCGGTAGTGCATGGCAAAACCGTCTGCAGCATCATCCTTCCATCACGCACCCGCACACACCCAGAGGATCATACCAACTGGTTATTTGACCTCACTGCTCCTCCTGCTGCCGTTGTTCCTACTCAGGACCACACCCAAGGTTCTGACGATGAAATCTAAGCTAAGTTGGACAGGCCCGAGCACCCAGAGGCATCGCAGCCTCCTCCTTCCGAAGGTACATCCTCTCGCCGCTGTCGCCATCGTTCAATGCCCGACTACACCGAAGAGGACCTCCGCCGCTCTCTCGACCAGCAGGCCCAGATACTCGCCATGCTGCAGCAGCAGAATCAGCGAGCAAACCAGTTCAAAGCTTGGCACCGGACTCAAATGCAACAACTTCAAACCGGCCAAGCTACCATTACTGAGAACCTGGCGAATCTGACTTTACAGGTCGAAGGACTCCGGGACACCGTCTACCACACAGGAGCTATGAGTTATGAGGACCGAGTAGCCCTTGCCAGAGCCAGAGGACGCCAGCGTGGACGTGACCGAGGCAGCGGACGTGACTAGTCATCCATCTTTCCTTATTTGTTTACTATATTTCCAGTTTATTTGTACTTTCATTTCAGTTGTATCTCCCTCTCGCATGCTTCAAAAATCAGTGGGGACACTGATTGAGATAGTGTGGGAGCGGAGGCTTTATTTCCATTCCTCTGTACTTTGAATTTCGTAATTTCTATTTAAACACTTTCTATTTTTAGCAAATAAAGCTCGTTTATATATCCTTTCGTCGTTACGCAAACATCCCCACATTATTCAACGTAAACAAAAAATTTCGTTCGTTCCTCAAAAGCAAAAAAAACACCACGAGAACGCACCCGAGTTCAAAACAAGTTTCGAAACTCCGAGGAAACGACAATTCTAACAAAACCAGTACCGTCCTGACACCTTAGATCTCCGGTTTATGCGAGTCGGTTCCACTACCTACGTGTACCAAAGTCTCAAGCGTCTACGCAAACTCAACCCCAAGTAGTTTATACTAGCAGTCAGCACCATCCTAAAACACTTCTAAGCAAGCGACCGATGCAGATAAGTGTATGATCTCCAAAAAGATGAAAAATCATGAAAAGAGAGCTAAATAGCCCAAAAATATAAGACACGTTTCCTTCTAAGTTAGGTGCTCCTCACCCGAGCATTTAGCCCAACGGCACGAAAACTCATTGAAAAATCAATGACATAAGCTTATGATCAATGAAGAAGATCAAAACAGAAATGAGATCATATTCACTAACAGGTCGACTTGCCATGAAAGTGTATAGACAACGGGCTTAATGTGATTGCGCTAGAACAAACAGGGTGAACTTGCCGCGAGAACCTTGACACCAAGCTACAGTAGCATGACTGGGACCGATTTGCATAAAAAGGAGACCTCCGAAGACTTGTAGTCCAGTGTCGTCATGATACTCGTCTTGTTCTTACCAAGAATCCCGATTTTTCCCAACTCTACGAACGAAGAAGCTGCCTCGTGCTTGCCGACTTTTTCATGTTTTACTTGAGGACAAGCAAAGATTCAAGCTTAGGGGAGTTTGATAACACGAAATCGTATATATATTTTGATGCATAATTCGACTAAAGTTTAACTGTTTTCGATCCGATTTCGGGTTATTTCCGTGTTGTTTGTCTGATGTTTTGCAGGTATTTGATGATCACGTCTAAACAAAGCATTATAAAGAAAAGAAGCAATCTCAGATGAAATATGGACGAAAAAAGAGTGAAAACATCATGAAAAGCGCAGAAGGCTGTTTTTGCTGCTGTGACGACCGTCACAGCTCCATGACCGTCACAGCTCCATGACGACCGTCACACCTTGTGACGACCGTCATGCAGGCAAAAACGCCCCACTTCAATTGCACGTTAAAGAAGCAGTTCCAAGTCCCAAATAGTGGACCACTACTCCCTGATTTCTCTGCCTCAAAGTCCACCCTCTTCAAATTATAACCGTTAGAATTCCATTTCTATAAAAGGGGGAAGAAGGGGACCTCAGAGGGGAGCCGCATTCATACCACGAAGTGCTGTCCAAATTTATTTCCAGAGCAACCTTTCCAGTTTTAATATTCTTATTTGTTTCTCTTTACTTTTTCTGCATTATTTTCATTCTTCCAAAATTTCTACTTCTATTGTACGACCAAATTGGCATAAAGACCAGAATCCTGCCAACATCTGTGGAGGATCTGCCCAAAGATCAATTGGAATATTTACAGGTTTCTTATTTCAATCGTAATTCCAGTTTTATTATAATGCAAATTATTATTTATTGTTTTTATTTATGTTTTATCTTTCCCAAATCCATGCCTAGCTAAATTTAAGTAATCGATATGTGGTAATAATTCGAATGGGATTTGATAACAACTGGTTGAAAAACTTTCTTTTCAAAAGTAATTTATGGTCTGAGTGTTTAAAATTAATTTACTGAATAAACTTCGTCGCGAAAGCGAGAACTTATTTAAAAGTAGTTTTGCCACGAAAGTGGGAAATTAATTAAGATACGAACCAACAAGCGAAAGCTGCGGTGAGATCAGATAGTAAACACTAGTCATTCATTTTAATAACAACGAAAGCACTTTAAAATGAATTAGAACTTAGAGATTTCCAAAAAATAATTTTAACCCCGAATGGGATACGAAAGTGTACGTTTGGCCCTTAGAATTATGATTAGCGTCAATAACCATCGTGAGGCGAGAGTCTTCAAATCACCATTTTCTGCTTAAATAAACTTTGAAAATTATTTCATACACCGGTAACTTGTCAAATCCCTGAAGAACACAATTACTGCATATCGATTCAATCAACTATAATCTAAGTAACCGTCTTAGTTTCCCTTTTAGTGACAATCTTATTCCCTTAAACATATTCTACCTAGCTAAACATAGTAACTCCCGAGAACACTAGTTTGATTACGAGTCCCTGTGGGATCGATATCTATTATTACTACGCGATAGACTGTGCACTTGCAGTTAGGTTGTATTAGACATAGAAAGTCGCGATCAATAAGGCCAATATGGGCGCCCTGTATAGCTCTCCTACCCTTTACTCCTATACACATCTCCTAGTCATTCACAACTTCGGGGTTGTAATACCCATCATGTTATTTAAGGCTGAGTTTTTAGAGATTGTGAATGTTTCTGTCTCCCAAGTTATGCCTTACATCTGGAGTGTGATAATGGCATTCTAAATCATATGTCGATGATTTGAAGTCTTCCCTATCGTTGGGGTATTCTTCTCTTTCTATGACACCAAAATCAGCGCCAAAAGTGGTTGGGTGAACTTCTGTGCCATATCATAAAGGAAATTGTTCAAGCCTCACTTAAAACCTTACAAAAGTTGGAAAGTCAAGTTCACAAAAGTTAGAGTGTGAACAAGAGTTGGTTCGAGTGTTGAGTGATTATGAGTTATAATGCCATGATTACTCTAGATTAGGGAGAAGATAGTAGGATGGACAAGTACTTGGGTGATTTTATGGTCAAGGGGACCCTTGTTTTGAGACCATCTATTAGTGATAACACTTATGTCTTTATTGAAGAGAAAATGTATAAGATTCCTTTGGATGAAAGAAATGAGCCCATGGCTAAGAAGAAGGTTGAATGCCAACTGATAAACATCCCTAAGTGCCACTTAGGTGTCATAATAACAAGATAGGAAAAAAGGCCAGCTGAGGATCACACCCCTAACACTGCTCGCCCACTTAAGGCCTAAAAACAAGGCGAGTGTGTTTCTCAAGTTCTAAAGGATGGTCATGTGATAACCCTTAAATAAGGTAAGGCAGAAGGGGATGGGGGGATTTCTCCATCACAAGATGAGTCTCCCCCTAACATTCCTTGCCCATATTTAATGTCGTTAAGTTAGCTAAGATTCACCTAATTTTTCTTGAGGACTTCCCTATTGACTATCAAACCATCCACAATGTGTCCCTCCTCAAATTGTCGAACTTGGTAAAAACCATATGTTGCGGAGTCTCTTAAATGAGTGGGTTTAATGGAAATAACATACCAAAGTTATCAGTGAGTTTAGATACCAGCTCTCTATGGCCAAAGGGAGCATCTCCTTAGGCTATGAGAGAGTAAGAACCGTGCTAAAATAAAGCAGGACTTAAAGTTCTTGCTCAAAAAGGTGGCGCTAGAGGCACGAGATCTCACTACTTCATAAAGAAGCTTAAATGGGTCCCTTTAGAGGACCTTTAATTCTTTGAAGAATTGAAAGGGGATGTCATATCCCAAAATTTTCCCTACGCTTCATTCAATTGATTTGGCTTATAGCTTCTTGGATTCATCTGTATACATTTACCTTAATCACTCATTTTTAGTCAATATGATTCATCCATATGAATACAACCATTCATTTTTTTTGCATCATTGGTTCAAAAGGTTCATGCATGGATACATCTAGGAATGGGTATTTCATGCATACATGCAAAGTAGATAAGGCGGAGCCAAGCTAGTTAAAAGTAGTATGCCATATAATCATTTTATATGAGGATGGTACATAGATAACTAGGTACCTTAACTTGATCTATCTAGAACTCTCCTCAGCTCCAAATGTGGTCTTCAGGGTAATATAAACATTAACCTGCACTTTCTCACCTAAGAATCCCACCAATGATCCTTGGAATGCTTTGAGGTCATCCAAGTCAAGGTGAAGCCTTTCTAAAGTATCTTACTATAGGATGTCAACAGAACTCCCTTGATTGATCAATACCCTTTTAATCTCTCAATCACCATACCTTATAGTTATGACTATGGGATCATTATCGCGTGGCTGGATACATGCAACGTCCTTGTCATATAAGAAAATATCAGATCTTGGGGCTTCTATTTCACCATAATTAGAGTTGGTGGGCGAGCCTTTGATGGTTAGCATTTGGAGAGTGTATGTTCTACAAGTGAAACTTATATTTTCTACCTAAGAATCCCTCTTGTAATGGTCTTAAGGTTATGGTGCATGGTTATGTCTTTTCCAACCTTATTTGGTTTCTTTCCCTTTTTGGACCCAGGACTCTTAAAGCATTTTACCCTTGAGAGTTGGACTTGCCTGCAGTTTGGGTGGTGTCCTTCCTAACATACTTTTCATATGGCCTTCTTGGATCAAACACTTTATATCCTTCTTGGGTTGATATCATTCTTCGATGTGGTGCCTCTTGTATATATGGGACTTACACCATTTGGTAGGCTTAGGCCCCGTGACATCTAACTAAGGCGTTGGCGGTTACGGAATATCATGCATATAGAGAACTTCACACCATATTTAATTATTACGAGTGTTTAAAGGTGTGAAGCTCTCTATAAGTTTTCCTATTTGCTTGAATGTCGCCCTGTATCTAATGGATGAGGTGTATTAGACATTTCTTGACTTCTACGAGTTACCAGGGTTAATAGTTGTAAGCTCTTTGACATCTTTAGACTTCTTTTAGAATTCTTCTCCTCTCCTTTTATGTAGCATTATACATGTGTCACCATCTCATCCAATAAGGTCATGGGTCTATAGGCAAGGGCTTCATTAAAGTTCCCCACCCCCACCCTATTATAAAATGCTTATACGAACATTTCATAGTTTGGATGGACAACCTTGATCGTC